>LGRN01000487.1:0-19301 GCA_001883825.1 Emergomyces pasteurianus Ep9510
ATCATGACTGTCACTTCAACATTGAATCAGGTACTATAATTCCTTCCTTCCAGTCGTCCTTGAAATAGTACTAGTTATAGCGTTTTTTTTCTTTTTTTTTTTTTTTTTTTTTTTTTTTTTTTTTTTTTTTTTTTTTTTTTTTTTTTTTTTTTGCTTTCATTACTCCGTACTCCGTACTACATACGATGGCTATTGGTAGTATGCATGGCTTCTCTTCCAATTGTTTGGTACTATTATTGTAGCTCCCAAATTCTGCTTAATGTTTGGTTGGTCTATTCTGTTCCTACTTCGTCCATGCTTTGTTTCATGCAAAACAACAAACTTCTGGTATTTTTGATTTTGTATCAAAGTGCTCAAAATTGATGTAAACCTACATATTTCTTCATAGTGCTGTTTCCTATACTATTCCTTGCTTTTCAGTGAATGTATGTTGCTGAGAGCGCCAGTCACTAACTACTACCTGCTCGCCCTCCAACAGGAACACAAACATATATCTTTCCTTGGGCTTCCGTTCCTCTTCCTCTTCTACTCTATCTAGATCCTACTTATTGATAGAACTACGCAGGACAATCAACTCTTTTTTCAACACCTTTTCAATTGCTACATCGAACGCACATTTGCCCTATCCATCAAAGTGTAACGATGGACTTATCCGTGTACTTAGTGACGGACTCTACTCCCGCTATTCTAGGTGATAGGGATTTGTGTGAGGTAGTTCGAGATGCCATTGAAGGAGGTAAATCCGGACTCGAAGTTCCACCTATTGTCATTTCATAAAAGCATGAAACTGATTCGGAGTCATTGTTTAGGGGTCACCGTTGTCCAGTATAGAGACAAGCACAACGACACCGGCGTTTTAGTTGACACGGCGAGGAAACTCCATGAAATTACCAAAAAGTACAATGTTCCTCTAATCATCAATGACCGGGTCGATGTTGCAATGGCTGTTGGCGCTGAAGGCGTCCATCTTGGCCAAAATGACATGAGTTCGTAACCCCGTCCTCCTTGCCACGTTAGGGAAAATCCAAGCCAAATCGTAACTTTTGTTTTAGAAATATCGGAAGCAAAGAAATTGCTGCCCGCTAACACCTACATTGGTGCGACGGTGTGCTCGAATGAGGAAGCGTTAAGGGCAGTCCAGGACGGAGCTGATTATCTTGGGATTGGAACTGTATACGCAACACCCACGTAAGTCGGTCGATGTCAAGGTCACCCGGTACTCTTTGGACGTCTTTAAACTTATAATCTACACTTTGTGGAACTTTGGATTGACCATGATCAAGGAAAACCGATACCAAATCTATTATCGGCACTGCTGGCACCAGGGAAATTTTAGCGTTTCTTTCTACAATTCCAAAAAAAGTCGGAACTGTTGCAATTGGGGGTATCAACCTGTCAAATGTCCAACGGGTTATCTACCAGTCACAGGCGCCACTTAAAAGCCTAGACGGTGCAGCGATTGTGAGCGCAATCATGGCGGCGAAAGCCCCGAAAGAAGCCGCCGCATCATTCAGCAAGCTGGTGAAGGAAATTCCTGCCTTGGCTACCATACCCACTCCTCCCCGGCAAAATGAAGTTACTATGTTGTTGGATAAAGTGCCAGATATAATCAGCACGGTGGCTACAAAAAGGCCGCTGTGTCACAACATGATTAATTTCGTGGTGGCTAATTTTGCTGCAAACGTTGCTATTGCTATGTAAGAACTACGAGTATCGTCTGACTCTTTGTCCTTCAAGTGGGATCTTAGAGCTGACTTCATTATAGTGGTGCATCCCCGATCATGTCAGGGTACGGTCCTGAGGCGGTTGACCTAGCCAAGAACGGTGGTTCTCTTTTAATCAACATGGGGACACTAAATGATGAGAGCGTGGATAATTACCTCCAGGCCATACGCGCTTATAATATCGAAGGAAACCCTGTGGTGTTTGATCCGGTCGGAGCTGGTGCTACCGACGTTCGCCGCAAAGCTGCGAAACAGCTGCTCGCTGGTGGATATTTCGACCTTATCAAAGGCAACGAAAGTGAGCTAATTCAGGTGTATGGCAAAGTCCCTGGCCGCCAGGTCGGTGTTGACAGCGGGCCTAGTACTTTGAACAGCAAAGAGAAAGCGAAACTTGTCAAAGACCTAGCGAGGCGTGAAAGTAAGCCTTTTTCATTCCTCCCCTTTTTTCGTTTCTCTTCTTTTTTTTTCCCCGGACGCGTTGTGCGACTTCTATTTGGAAACTTCAAGGAAAAAGCACCCCGTATTTTACGTTTGCTTTTTACACACATCAAGCTCCCCAGCCAGTTCCAGCAGCCATCCACCTCTCAGTTTTGAAATGTATAAATAACCATCAATTACCCTAGGAAACGTCATTCTTCTCACCGGTAGAGTGGACTACCTGAGCGATGGCGAACGCACTATCGCGGTCGGAAATGGCCACGAACTCCTCAGCTGCATTACAGGCGTAAGTCTTACAGCCCTATTTTATCCCTTCTTTCCCCCACCCTGCTTTTCTCCCTTTGTTTTTGGTTTTTCCCAAGAATATTGTCATCCCACTGGGCTCAAACTAACCAGCCGAACCCATTCCTCAGACTGGCTGCATAATCGGCACCATGGCCGCCTCATTCCTCGCTGTACACAGATGTGACAAGCTACACGCGGTGCTATCCAGTTTACTCCTTCTCGAAATCGCCGCTGAACGAGCTGCTGTGAAGGATGGAGTCAACGGCCCTGGCACATTTCTCCCAGCTTTCATTGATGAACTATACGCGTTGAGAAAGTGGGCCGTCGGGTGGAAAAATGATGGAGCCATCGCTGGTGCAGATGCCAACGGTGCACCGACGGGTGACACCGCAGTTGGTGTGGGTGATAATATTTTCAGGAAAATGGCGAAGGTGCATCTGATTCAGATCTAGGCCGAGAGTAAATGTACATTTTGTGGTTAGATAAATGTTTGTCATATCTAGAACGGTTCTGTGCCACGATCGCGCCCTCTGCTTTTACCGGATGGGTCGAAATTTGATGTTTCACATTGTTCCTTGTGAATTTATGCGTTTTCTTTTTCTTTTTTTTCCCCAAAGAAATCCCTTGTATACTCTTCTGTCCATGTGTTATAAACTTCTTGTGTGTTGAAGAGGTTGGTTTAGTATAGTTTGATGAGTCGCTGTGTCCTTAGCTCTCTGCCACCTGGATTCACTTGCCGATTCATCTGCCTGGTTCTGCCATCCCTTCCACTCTCCTCCTCCTCCGCCGTTGCCAAACCCCCCGTTTCTAGGGCCGTGAGCAGAGAGCACGGAAGACTCGGAAATTTTGGGTAGATGGTTACGATCCAACTTACCACTCCATCCGATCTCGAATATTTTTGATTGTTTACGGAGGACTTCTTACAGCAGTGATCCCATTTACCCTGCGCAATTACAAAATATATCTACATTCGCCAAATACGAACTAGACATGAACTCTAGCGCATATCAAACATCATATCCACCAATTTCCGCCTTGATTGCCCCTCAGACAAACTACCAATTACTTGGCAGGATGAAACCAAAAGCAAATCAAATCAATACTACTATTAGAAAATATTTTTTGCAATCAATTCAAACAATTCAAGGTTCAAAATCAAATCTTACTCCCACAAAACGCACCCAGCGCCCTCTTCGTCTCGTCCCCAGTCTCCTTTACAAGCCCGCTAACCTGCTTAAACATGCTATGCTTGGCATCCCCCATAATCTCAAACAAAAGACTCTCGCTGGTCGTGACAATGGCACCTGCATCCCTCAACCGGGCCAACGCCACCACCCTCTCCTCCGGGTTAACACTGCTCACCCCATCAGCAACAATATACACCCTATGGCCCATCGCCAGCAGGTCCAACGTCGTCTGCGTGACGCAGATGTGCGACTCGATGCCAACGATGATGGCGTCGAGGGGTTGTTCCGGGAAACAGCTTTTCAGTTCCGGGGTCACCATGGAGAAAAGGGTTTTGTCGAGGTCGGCGCGGACATTGGCCGGGTCGAGGTAGGCGTCGAATTCGGAGACGGTGGCGCCGAGACGGGCGCGGTTTTGGGTTGTGATGTAGATAGGGATGTTGAGGGGTTTGGAGGCTTTGAGGAGTTTGGTGGTTGTGGAGATTCTGTAATGATAGTGAAGAAATATATATAATGTTAACTGCTTTTTTCTTCGTGGAAGTTATTTAGGCAATATTCTTTGTCGAATTTTATTTTATTTTCCTGTGAGCGCGGGGTGAACTGAGGAGGGGGGCGGGGGCGGGGCAGGTGGAGGGATCTCACAATTTCGGAAATTCATAGATAACCGGGCGGAATTTCTCTTGAATATCGCAAATGCTGGAGTAGTAAAATGCCACTGGTCAGTAAACCATTTCGTGGCCCTGCAGCTCAATATATGGCTCCCTGCTCTCTTCCGGATCAATTCGTCCAGCCTCCTGTGTATGCATCTGCACAGAGGCTGCGGGGACCATCAAACCCACTCATCAGGAGCGTTATGGCAGAGGACAAGAACGTGGTGCAAAACATACAAAAGTGCCGGATTCCCTAACGCACGAAGCCACCCATTAACAATTGCACTCATGAAGAGAAGAAAAAAATGGAAAATGAACTCACGAATTCGCTCCGTCTTCGGATTCGACCCAGCTGTAGTGCTGGTAGACATTCTTGCTGGCAGTATGATTGGCCCGGTGGTGGTGTAGCGTTGTGCTGCACGGAACTTGGAGGAGGAAGAGGAAAGGAATCGGGGCGAGAAGCGTAGCGTGCTCGTGGGCATGAGGAACGAGGATATGGGGGATGATTAGTGGAGATGGGCCAGTTATACGAACTTATAATCAGCGCGGCCGTTGCCGCTCGGTAACTTCTTATTTGATATTGCCGCAGCTTTTGAATATCGGGGAAATTTGTTGATACATAGTACTCCGTAGTCTCGGCCGGCTGACGGTTGCCCCTCGTTTGTTGGCGGGGAAGCAAGAGTTTTAGGTTTGCTTTCCAGTACACTTTCCGCCACGCTGTTAGCACTATCAATGTCGAAATGGCTTGTGTGAAGGCTGATGCTAAGATATTTGGTCTTTTAATGCAACCCTTAACTGAGGAACGGACATGATGTGGGTGAAGAGCCCCAAATCAAAGTGCTTCGTAAACATTTTTGGATTGGTTATATCCAGCTTTCGTAAATGCACATGGAAACATCCATCATAAAAAGCTTACTCTTAACATCTTTAATGAATAGATTTACTTTAATGTGGAAAATTTCAATTCAATATCCAGCAGAAAATGGATAATAATAATAATAATAATTTCAATGAAACGAAGTGAATTGGGTTGAACTGAAACTGGAGCAGAAGCCGAAACTGAACCTGGAGCAAATGCTATATAGAAAAAAGACATTGAAAGATATATGAAACATGTAACAATATTAATATGTAAAGAAAAAAGCTTGCTGAAAATATAAAAAACAATAATGGTATGCAAATGTATGGCTAGTTCATCTTCCATACTACTCATGCAAGTAAAAAGGCAACATGCTGAAGCTGTTAAACATGTATTGGAACTTATCCTCTATACATTAGGGAAATGTCAGGTGCACGAAAAACAACAAAAGGGAAAGAAAAATCTATGCAACTGTGCCACTTTTTTCTCTCTCTCTCTCTCTTCATCTTTCTGGTTCCTGTCGCTTTGCTTTTTGACTCTCTCACCTTCACTTCTGCGACGATTTCCCATGCTCCTTCATGAACTTGACAAATGACTTCTTATGCACCAGGCCTGCGTATTGTCCATCGCGCAGGACACACATGTACCGCAACCCGAGCTTTACGAAACATTGGTAGACGAGGTTTATGGGAGAATGTATATCCAGTGCCACAGGGGCCTAGATCAGATGGGGGAAAAAATACGTTAGCATATCTTGTATGAAGGAAGATGGGTGATTTTATGTGCCAAAGTTCAACTTTTTTTTTGCAGATGGTGAGTGTGAAAATAGTAATGTCGCAATAAAAATAATAATAATTAAAAAAAAAAAAAAAAAAAAAAAACAAAACGAACCGGGTCAATATACGGCGTAAAATCCGTTGGGCTCGTTGAGCCCTCTCTACCCGCATCGTTCCAATCTCCGTACGAGGTATCGATGCACATCAGACACATTGCCTCGTCTTCGTCCTCGAGTCTATCAAGCGCATATTCGAGTTCGGGAGCGGGGATCAAGCCTACAAGGATATTCTTGCGAAGGATAGGTAGGCCTCCATCCAACTCGCCGGCCATCAGGAGCACGTCGAGTTTCTCGCGTAATTCCGTGGCGGGGACGAGCGGGGAGTGGGAGATGTCTATGATACGATTCTTCCTGACACGGGGTACGAGCTCGATCAATTCAATGTCAGAGGTTGGGTGGAGTTTGTTATCTAGGTAAGGATATGAATTCATATCCGTGAGGAGGTCCTGACATATTGTGTTAGTATTATGATCCCTTTTATAGATATATATATATTCCGAATTGGGCGCCTGGGAGGAAGGGGTTGTCAGCGAATACTTACATATATACTGAGTGGCTCCATTGCATCTGCAGTCCATTTAGAACAGAGGATGGCAAGGGAGAAAGGAAGTACGTGATCCAGGCTGCCGGTTAACTCGAACAAGATGACAACTAGAGTCACAGAAAGGCGGGTAACACCGCACATTGTAGAGCCAGCAGCAATAAGAGCGTAAACTCCAGGGTTTATGCACGACAGCGCATCTTGAGAGCTAGAGCAGCTTCCGAAGAGGAAGGAATCTGGGAAATGTACAACAAAGTATTGAGCAATGTGACCGACAATTCTGCCCAGTAAACCACCGACGACCATGGAGGGGACGTAGATGCCAGCAGGCACTTTGATGCCAAATGTTACAATGGTCAGAATACTTTTGATGACAAAAGCAATGACGAGGTAGCGAATCACTTCCGGAATCTCGTCGCCCGTAGGGCAAAGGCCCGTTTTTGATTCAGTGTTCGGATCGCATGGGCTAGCGAGTTCGAAAAGAAGTTCTGATACGGGCAACTTCGTATAGCGATTCCAAAAGCTAACTACGCCCGTGACCAACGAAACCAAGACGACTTCTAACAGTGGCCAACGTTTAATTGCTGGTATGCGGCGGAACGACTGCGCCCAGATTTTCGAAGCTTTTATAAAGAGGGCGCCCGAGGCACCACCAAGAACCCCAAGGAGCATAAATATCAAAAGCTCGAATACTTCCCAGTCCGAGACATAACGAACCTCGAACAGGACAATTTTTCCTGTGCCATACGGGTTCAAGAATTTCAATGAGAGGGCGGCAGCCTAATTTTAGGTCAGCATACATCAAAATAATCTAAGGATATAAGGGGTGGCTTACGATACAACAGAAAAAAGTTCGAAAGAGAGTTTTGGGGGGGAAATAATAGCTAGACGAAACAAGTCAGCTCAGTGTTCTCTTGACATTTTTACTTCTTACCCTTGCGGTCAATGAATCCCATACCTGACTTCTTCCAGCCCGAACAAGACGCCTCCGATAGGAGCGCCGAATGCAACACCAACGCCACTAGCAGCACTAGCGCTCAATACCTCACGCCGTTTGCCGTCATTGTGGTGATATTTCGAGAAGATACGACAGGAGATGTTTCCAATGCAAGCTGCAATATGGACGTAGGGACCTTCTTTTCCAACACTGAGTCCAGAGGCGACAGCCAAAACAAGGGCTAGAGTCTTTACGACGAGTGTTTTGAAGCCCAGGTATCCATGAAGGACAAACCCGCTGAGGATGACCTTCACCTCTGCAACACCACTTCCAGCAGCTGAGTAGTAAACCATGGGAGGCGCAGCAGGTATCGTCCTCTGCGGTGACTGGCCAGAAGAACTTGTTTTCCGATCGCGTATCGGAGATTGGCTGGGTGAATTTACCGCCGCTCCAAGATCCTCATCCAGTGTAGACAGGGAGACCGATGACGGTACGACCGTTTTAGTGAGAAGAGTAAGAACACAAGCGAGAGCGGCGAGAACGACAGCCCAGAAAACGAAAGCAATAAAGTCGATCCAATTCCGGTCAATGGGGGACGACTCTAGAATCTCAGACCAGGACAGCCAAGCATCACAATCCTCCTCACTCAAGCAGCAACGCCGTTTGCTAAAGAACCAAGCCTGGGTACAGAAACCTTGCTTAATATCAAACATGGCATTTTCCGTAACATCCACAAAGTACGCCACACAGGCCGTTATGCATCCTATGACAGCGACCAAGATCCATCCCTGCGCTCCATCAAACGAAGCCAGGAGCCGCCCGCGGATATCCCTGCGGCTTCGAAGTTGTCTAAGCCGTATGCCATCTGCTATACTGTCATGCACCCAGTCGGTGGATGTAAACTGGTCGTACCACACCCTATCATCCAAAAACGAAGCCCCCAAGGAGTTCTTCGAGGAGTAGTCCCAAGTGTCCGTCCTCGACCATTCCGGGTTGCCAAATCTGACGGCCTGTGAGTTTGCTCGACTGTGGTTCCTAGGTATTCTGACGCTGCCAGCAGCACTGGGATGCCTATGGAAGGCAGCCGGGCGCGGAGTAGAATTGTTAGGTATAGTGGTATAGGTGCGGTTTGAATCGTCACTGGCGCCCAAAAGTCCTGTTCTCTCATCCATGTCTGTTATTAGACGTTGGGGCAGGCGACTCCGGATATCCAACTCCGCAAAACGAGTAGTCTGTTCCCGACGACTGGTAGGGGACGACGGAGAGGTTACGATAAGTCGGGGATTATCGTCTTGATCGCTACTGTTGGTGTCCTCATCGCCGAATCCAGGGGTGGTGGAGTTGGATCGGTGAAGAGTAGGTGCCATTGTAAGGGATCAGCGCGCGAGCGAGAGAGAGAAAGAGAAAACCCACAAGGCCCCCTCAGCTCCCTTGGAAGGTCTAAAGTTATTGATTTCTAAAGATGCACACTAAGTCAGCGAGCAGGCAGATGTTAAAGGCGAAAGCTCAAGTCAGGTGGAAACGGGGTTTATTTCTTGTTTGTTGGTCTGTCAGGCGACATGTGGGCTGGGGACGGGACAAAACCCACCCAAGACAGAACAACACAAAGCTCCCCCCAAAAACACCCCGACCCTCAGGATCTAAGATGACGCATAAATAGACAATGTAAAAATCAAACAATCGTGACCTTGTCAAGCCAGATCTGCGTCGACATTCTGGGAAAACGGGGGAAGCTTAATGGGGGGAAAAGATGGGGTGAATGGATTGCGCAGATTCGCGGTACGTTGCTGGTGTTTTGTTTAGTTAGCGGGTGGCCCGCCGGAGTTTAGTGAGGGCTTAGTGCCAAAGTAACTAATCGATGAGATAACTCCAGGCGGTACGGAGTACTCCTTACTGTACGTTGTAAGGGGGGAAAGGAACAGGAACAACCTCTGGAGCACTGAGCAGAAGGGGGTTTTTATTTCATTTTACATTTTATTTTATATCCCATTTGTTTCAAGTCGGCTCATCAAGCAAGCATTTTGGTACAGGGGAAGCTAACATATATGACGATGTTCTTTTTAACCTGAGATTTTTGATATTAGATACTAATGAGATGGAACATGGGCATCTTGAACATGACGCGCGGGTTTGCCAGGAACAAGGTCTGTAACTTTCGCCGTGTGACCAGGGTTTGCTTAGGCTCAAAGCCCTTTTCTAACCTTCTCTATCGTGGTACTTGACGCCCTTGGTGCCTTGGTTCATCTAGATGTGTACGGAGTAAGGAAGTATGTACGGAGTACATGTCAAACAAAACCTCCCGACTCCAGCTTGATGATCAAGCTCAATAACCCTGGCTAAATTCCGTGTTCATTTGAAGCCACCCTATCACCACCGCCGTAGCCAGCCACAGCAGACGTCATATTTTTCAACGAGAAAGGACATCACAGCAGATGCCGCGGGAAACATCTGAGATCTCCATGTGCTCCGTATGGCAGGCCAAATTGAAGCATGATAAGAGCGATACAAATGCTACCTAGGTAGATATCCAGCGAAATACCTTCGCACATCCCTTCATTCGTGGTTTGGTATAGCTCTTAGCTTAATTTCTTTATCGAAAAAGTAACTTCCAGGCGAAAAGTCAAATCGGAACCGGTATGGATGGCTTGGCGATCACGTGATTAGATCGTGGCTAACGCCGGGTTCAACACAAGCTTCATTCTTCATATCAGAACTCTTTGATGGGCTGCACATATACTCCCAAAGTCCCCTTTTTATTTCTTTATTTATTTATTACCGGTTATTACCCCCCCCTCTCCCCACACACACACACACATCCATATATATAATTCCAATCCATCCTGCCCCCACATCTATATGCCCTTTGTGCAGCAAGCAACGGGATCCACGCTACCATGTCGACCACAGATTCCCCAGACCCAGAAGCTTCAAATGCGTCCTTCATAGAATTTGAACAGTTTATTCTCTTTGGCGACTCCATTACCCAAGGCTCGTGCGACCAGGGAAAAGGTTTTGCCTTTACCCCAGCACTACAAAATGGTGGGTTGATCTCTAGAGTGCTTCTACCCGCGCGCGCCCTTTCTCTACTCAGGAGAACCCACCCCCCCACCAAAGTACATACATACATACATCTGAATATGTATATATTGGTTTGTATTAGTTTAGGATATCTCTTCCTTACCGTTTCCTTACCAAAAAGAAAGAAGGAAACCAAAAGAAAGCAAAAGAAACAAGAAACAGTTTTTCTATTTTCGGAAGTTGTCAGCTAAAAGATAACCTCAAATCTTCATAATATAGACTATATCAGACGTTTTGATATCATTAATCGCGGATTCAGGTAAGCCATTTAAAACCACCACAATCACCATTTACTGCACACAAACTGATCTAGGACAGTGGTTATACATCCAAGCAGGCTCTCGCAGTTCTCCCAAGCTTCTTCCCGCCTGTTCAAAAAGCGAAAGTTCGCCTAATGGTATAACTAATCTCCCCTCATGATCCAATATTTCAGCATCGCAAAACCTTTGCAAAAACATCCATATAAACTCTTATAAATAACATCCATTAACAAGTAAAATAATTTATATCCAGAGGCAAAACATTAGAAAACTTTACTAACAAAACCAAAAATCAATTTCGATTTTTTTTTTTTTTTTCACATAGACCGTCTTCTTCGGCGCAAACGACGCCGTCCTCCCAGGATTCCAGCAGCACGTCCCAATATCCACCTACAAGGACAGCTTAACAAAAATCCTCACACACCCACTGATCAAAGCACATAAGGAAACAAACCTCTTACTCCTAACCCCACCACCGGTCAATGAGTATCAGTTTTCCTCCTCAAATAATACTGGTACAGATGCAACCACAGATCCAGATCCAGGTCCAGGTCCAGGAACAGCGCCAGTACCAACCTCCCTAATGCGTAAAGCTTCCCAGACAAAACTTTACGCAGACGCCTGCCGACAAGTAGGCAAGGCTCTAAACGTGCCTGTCGCCGATATATGGACTGCATTCATGACTGCCGCTGGGTGGTCGCCCGGTATGCCACTGGCCGGGTCGCGAGACGAGCCTGTGAATGAAAAGCTGCAGGCGTTGTTGTCGGATGGTACGTTCTTATATTTTATTTTTATATTTATATATTATTATTATTATTTTTATATTTATATTTTATTATTATTATTTTTGGGGCAGTTATTGGTATTAATTATTTTATCTGAAAAAATAACTTAATAAATAATTATTCATAATAGGACTCCATTTCAACCCGGCAGGATATAAAGTTATGTACGACGAGGTGACGAGGGCGATTTGGACATATTATCCTCACCTGGCGCCTGAGAATGTTCCTGTGCATTTTCCACCGTGGCAGAGTGCGCCAAAGTCCTTGCTCTGACAAATCTGGCTTTATGGATAGACGCCTTTTGTTTCTACATATTCTTCAAAAGCTCAATTGGATAGATATGAGGTTTTTGAATAACATATGAAAATAAATTGAGATAGAAGAAGGAAACAACTAACGGACAATCAACGTTTTGACAACTAATGAATATATATCTCCAGGCGCTGAGACAACGAATATACAATTATTATTAAATTCTTTTTATGACCCTTGTTTTATTGTTTTATTATTTTTATTTTATTTTCTCGCTTCCCAAAGTTTACGACGGACGGACGGACGGATGGAATGAAGTTCCATGGACATCAGGAACGGAGTTGATTAAGCTCATATGGGAGACAGTCGCCACCTCCCCCTCACGTTAACAAGTATGAAAATGTTGCTGTTCTTTTTGGGAGGAACTAGGAATCGAACTGAGCCCTGAACGGAGGTCAACTTACATATATATGGATGATGATATGGGGAGATATTTTTTAAAAAAAATTTATTTGCTTTATGTATTTATTTCCGTAGGTATTTGCATCATTGTGCTATAGATACTACTCTCTCTATATATACTATCTCTATATCCTCTTCGGGTGCTATATTTCGGGAGGTCTGCAACTTTGATATGGATACTGTATGGAATAAGAGTAGTTTGTATTTATTTTAACGTACGCAGGCGGGACTCGAGCGTGGGAGAATCTGTATATCTGCAAGGGGGCGTTCCTCCAGCCAGAAAAGAAAGAAATAAGCAAAAGTGTTGTTTTTAATTTTTAATTTTTTTATTTTTTTTCCTGTCCAATTCCCGATTCCCGCTTCATTACAGAACTCTGTAGTACTTATTACTCCATACTTCAGTTGATTTATTTATTGCTGAATACGCTAGTTATAGTTCGGGGAAGGGCATATATTTCTTTTCGCCTTAGCCAAACCAACAACCAACTTCCATCTCAGTTTCAGGTCTCGAAGCAAAACCCATCCCCAATTCCCCATCCTCCTCCACCTTTGGCCAGCTATCTCCACGACAACTCAACCACGACGACCATATTCTCCAAGAAACACGCCCCGCACCAAACGACCTTTAGCTTCATCATCACCTAAATTATTTTAATTATACTCCATAACTACTGCAATCGTTCAACTTAAAACGGAAAAAGGCAGTACCCGCGTTCACCCCGTATCATCTATCCGTTCCGCCCCCCCCCTCCGCCATTCCCATCATCAACCTCCCAATCCTCCGCCGCCGCTTCGAACGGAATAATAGAAGTTTTTACAACTACTACTTCAACGTCGGTTTCTCAATATAGCAAATAGAAATCAACAAAAGGAGGGAGAAAAACAAAAAGTTGCCCCTCAGTGATCGATCATTCCGCGTGTTCTATCCTATCCCGCCATCTCTCTCCCTCCCTTCCCCATTCATCCTATCGATAAAAGGCCAGTCATCCATTTCGCACTCACGCTGCTCGGTCAATAAACCCGCCCTTCCAGCTCCACAGCTCCTCCTCCTCCTCCGATCGCAACAATAGCAACAACACTGCCGACCCGACTTTGGTCGTCCGCTCCCAATTTAGAGCGGCTGTATCTATCCCGCTTTGACAGTTATACAGATCTACAACCTACACTCTTCCTCTTCCTTACCCCCTTCACTGGGTGAGTTCATTCGATACTCTGGCAGGATTCTAATCATCCCAGCTTGGGTGGGCGGAGGCCTGAAGGCCTTCTCGCAAAGCCTGGTCCTGGCGGGAGGCGAGGGTGTGAGGTGTTATCAACGATTGAATTTTTGTCTCGGGGACCGCAACAGATAATACTTTTCAAAAACAAAATTAATTAAAATTAATTTAAAAAAAAAAAAAATAAAGAGACAAACAAGGGCTCTTATTCTGGGAAGGGAAAAAGGGATAAGTGGAGGGGTTTATACATACGGGGCTTTCGCAATAAAAGGGATAAAAGCAAAAAAGCTTAGTGGAAAACGAGAGATAAGCAATATATATATGGGAAAAACGAGGGGAAGATAATAACGAACGGACCGGTTGACGGGATTGCCTTGTCTCTTTTTCTTCTGGTTGTTTTTTGTTTTTCTATTTATTTATTTTTCTTTTCTCTTTCGGTTTTCGGCTCTCTTGTTGAAAGTGTTTTTTGACGGGAGGTCTATTTGTTTTCGATCCCAGGTGCACATCGATAGGATTGTTATTTTTTCAGATTGATCGGCTATTTGCGCGCGTGGACCTTCACTTCAGGGTTCGTTGAACCAGCTACGGATGCTTGCTTTGGGGGCTTAGTGTTGTTCGCGGCCGCCTTCCTCCCCCCCTTTTTCCCATTTTTCCCTTTGCCCCACTAACTACTACGCTGCGCATTTTACTATTCCGTGGTTGATCATTGGGAATGGACGCGCAATACCCGTTTGCATCAAGAGAAGACATCTGGCGTGTTCAAGAGGAGGTAAAAGACCTCTTTGCAGCCCAGCTCGAGCACGGGGAGCGGATATCGAGATTGGAGCGGCGTCGGGACGACGATGCGAGGATGAAGAGTGTTTGGGGCCCGTTATCTCCCTTTCCGGGGTCGATTGGCACTGCGCACCATCAAGGTAAGTCGTGATGCAAACGAAACTTAAAGCGGCAAAGCGCATATAGCTTTCAATTTAGCATGGCTGCAAAACCTGTTACTGACCCCCTATCCCCGGATTTAGAATCATCCTTCAATCCGACTGCTGAGCCTTTCAAGGGGTTTGATCAAACACACCAACACGGGTTGACGGGAGCGCTACAGCTGGAAAACGAGGAGGAACCTCGTCGCGGGGCTTCACGGGCGAACAGTGTGCGGTTTGACGAGAGTTCGATGTACTACAGCCAAGCAAACAGATCAACCACGGAGTTCCTCCCTTTACGAACTGGCAGTGGACTGGGAAGCCATCCACTGACGGAACGTTCTTTTTCTCATAGATCTGACGGTAAACAAAGCTCTTCTGGTCAATCCCACCATTCTGCACGTACCAATAGCATGGGATTGGAAGCGTCTCGATTACTTGGTGGCAGCGGTGGTGGGAATGTGACTTCATCCGCTGGTAATACTCCCTTGCCACCACCGCCTGGGCTCTTCATTCTGGGCCCCGTCCCGTGCATTATCCGCTGTTGGCTTACGACAAATTTTTCCAACGATTCGTTGCTTTATGCTGCGATATGCACGGGATCGTACCGCTCAGCCATCAGTGATCAGATGGTGCGGAAACTAGGACTTGAGAAGGAGGCGGAGGAGGAGGACGGTGTGCGAGTCATCAAACTTCCAGTGTACCTCCCCGAAGCCAGTGTCTATCAGCCATCGTCTCGTGGTGGTAGCCCAGTTCCCCAGCTGCCTGCGTTGACCGTTCGATTCATCATTCGCGGCACAGGCTCCAGTGACAAGAGCATCCAGATATTCCTTGGCAGCGATGTCCTCCGCGCACACAACGCCGATATTCTATTCTCACAAGACAAGATGCTCATTGTCGATGACGACCGCAACAAAATCTCAATTCCTCTGGTTCGCCCGGAGGATGATTCCACTTTCAGAAATCTAGCTACTGGCCCTGAAGCTGCCCTTGCGCCTACACTAGCACAGTACATTGGGACTGTTACTGACAAGGGAAACGGCCCTATAACGACGAATGGGCACCAGGCCACCACTGAACGTCCAGTGTCCGCAGGCAATGACAACCTCACATCCTCGGGTAAGGCGGATACATCTACCAGCCTAACTACCCGTACCTCCTCTGACTCCTTCGACATTCCTGGGCGAAAACCTGCCCGCTCCCCCGCGCACCATTTCGCCGACGACTCTTCCGACAACAATAGTCTAGACCAACCCAACCGTCCCAAATCCAGCACGGGGGACCGTGCGTTTGCGGGCACATCAACCTCATCTGCGAAAGCAGAAGGTAGCGGCGTCTGGGGACCATGGCGTCGCGACACCACTGGCAGCAAGGGGGAAAATATAATGGGGCCAACAATGACATCCACCGGTGCAAGTATGAGCAGCAACACCAACAGCCCCTTCATGTCCGCCTACCAACGCTCAACGCGAACACGGAACATGAAGATTCTGAAACCGACCAAGTCGACCTCGTCTGTCAGTGCGCCATCTAGACATGTCTCCTCCAGCACTGCTGGCACTCCCACAACCACAACTACAGCGGGAGGTACCGCAGGAAGTGATTCGCGCTTTTCCGCTGAGCACCGTGCTAGCTCCAGTGGCGATGGACATGATCAGATGACATCCTCGTCCCATCATACAGCGCCGACAGCGAATGGTACAGGCGGTGGGAAACCCTCTTCCAGCGATGGAGGTGGGAGCGGGGCGGGGCCGTGGCCTGGCAAATCGCGCTCAGCGAATCCCGTAGGCGGGGCGTCGGCGTTTGGATGGTTGAATTCATCGCAGCGGAAGAGGGATGGGATGGGTTCTGAGTGAATGACGACGTGGATATGGATATGGGATTATTTTTACGTAGTGAGGCTGAATGTGTGAAAGGGAATGCGACGGGCATACATTCATATTTTGTGATAATAGCTATACGCCGTTGAGAGGAATGGTAAAGGAGAAAGTGTAAAAGGGTAATCCTAATTGCATTAATCTTCGATCCATTGAATTGTCCTGTGCATAGCATTCTTTGCTACTTCTCTACCGTTGAAAGTTGTCTTTCTAGTATTTTTGGCTGTGAAAGGAACTAGCCCGCAGTCCCGTTTCCTCTTGATCTCCAATTGAAAGCCCGTTGTCTTTTCCAGGTGCCTTCCAACAAGGTATCGCTTGTATTATCATACCTTTTGTGCCTGGGTATATTAAAATGGTAATCTAACATGGGGGAAATATCGCGCATCAGGTTTCTCAAATACTCCAGCGATTTCTTGGGATGATCTTTTAGTTTAGTTTTGCCCTCCATCAGCTCAGTCTCTTAAACCTCACATCCTCCTCTCGAAACCCACAACCCTCAGCACAACTTCACCCTCTCTCACCCACCCATCCTTCACCTCTTCTCCAACCCAAGTAGAAACATCCTCTGAACTCACCCTCCTCCACTCCTCACCGGCTTCCAGCTCATCACCATCAAGTGGGAAAAAAGTATCGCATTCGAATCCATTTATGGCGTCCTCCTCCGTCTCCTCCACCTCTCCTACTGCCGTAGTCACGGTTGTAGCCGTAGCATCATTTGATGAAGTTGGGGCGGGAACAGGGCATCGTCTTATATCCGTCATCACGATCCTCATACCAACCCCAGGCCCCCCACCATAGACAACGGGATCCAATGTAAGATTAAGAGCGGAAGCATATATCTCACCACCGCCAATTATGAAGATGTTCGCGAGATGGCGGGTGCAGTTGTGTGACAAGGGTCCCGGTGTGGGATTAGTCCGGAACGCATCGTAGAGTGCGGTTACAGCTGATTCGAGACTATTCGCAACGAGGATATCTGGCGGCTGGGGGTCTTCTGTCGTTGTCGACGATTGTGTAGATGTGTTATTACCGCCCGCAGTCACAGTGGAGAAACTACTAGCATGTCCCCCTTCCTCTCCCCGCTTCTGTTTCGCCTTCTCCCTCTCCCTCTCCCTCGCCGCCTTCCATTCCCCTTCAATCCGATCCTTCTCTCTACCTGACTTGTCACGCGTCACAACGACGTTTATGCGGCCTGGAAGCGGCCGAAAACGCACGGGGAGGGAGTCATACGTCTTCCGGCCCATTATTACCGCGTTCACGGCACTTTCGCATTTAGTTCCTGGAGCCGGTGACGTGGGCGGGGGAGGAGATAGGGCGCGGCTCGTGACGCGCGAGAAAAAAGTCATGTCCGTTTTTATGCGGGGCCACGGAAGGGTCCCGGCATGGCCGATGCCCAAACGGCGGCGGGAGTGTGTAGGAGAAGAGGAGGGATTTGAGGGGGAGTTGGAGAGGGCAGGGGTCATTACGGGAGTTGTGGCGACAATAAGGGTAAGAGGGCAGGGCGGATGGAGGAGGGCCCGCGCGGGCGTGGAGAGCTGGGGTGGCATGGTTTTCGTGTCGGCGTTGGCAGGGAGTGTGGGCATTGTGTTGGCGTTTGGTATGGGATGTGGGTATTGAAGATTGGGGTTTCAATTCAGATTGGAGAGGGAGAGACAAAATAGGAATTGTTGAGGTGGGTGTTTGTGTGATGGTTTCGGAGTGGTGGGATTGATGACTTTTGGTGATAGTTGCGGGGTGGAGTTCCTGTTCAGGAAATTATATATATATGAAGCCGCTCGGCTGGGGAGCCACAACATGGCAGTGGGATATGATATTTTAGGATTTATCGCAAGCAACTGTTTACAGGTTTCCAATATTGTTTAAATAAAAGGTATCTCTGCTCCAAATATCATTATTTGGTAGATTGAATAAAACCATAAAAACAAAACTCGCCCAACGCCATTACCTTTCCTGACCGCATGTAATACATACATAACTCCGATGAAGCACGAAATAAATATGACATCCTCCAGAATATAAAGTAGTTTTGCGCTAACATCACATGCGTTCGCTCTTATCATGACTATTCAACTATTCCATTTTCAATAACGTCCCATTTTCAATAGCATTCTTGACCGTCTGCGCGTCTCTCTCCAGCCCCTCCCTCCTCCGCACATCCATCTCGTCTTCACCTAGAATATCCAATTTGCCAAAAAGCCAGGCTTCTTTCATTGTGCGTGTTAACGAGAGGATATCCTCTGCGGCGCGAATCTGGACAAGTGAACGGTTAGCTTTGTGTGCATTCAGCATCTGTGGTTTTCCAATGTGTAAATTGCACAGCACTTTCAGGGAGGGTAGGGAGGGCGAAAAGGCACGGAGGGTACGGACAAGAGCAGTGGACTCGACATCTAGCTGGTACGTTTCGATAGCAGTGGATGTGAAGTTTGGATTGTCGACCTGCGTTTTTTATTTAGGTATGAGCGACCATCCATTATTTTTGTAAACCTGTAGGATATTTTCTCTCCCCATATGCGCAGAATATATTTGCATATCTAGCATATTAGCTCACCGTTGCGGTCGCCATGATATTCTCAAATCGTTGTAGGAGCTGCGCGATGTTGGAATTGATGCGGGCTAGTGCGATAGGACCGGACATACGTCATGCCAGATTTAGCGACGGCTTTTCAATTGAGAGAACAGCGAAGGACGCAATTGAGGAGGAGGGAGGACGCTGACCTTGTAAAGCTCGAGATGTGGGCTGCTGGGGGTCCATGGCAGGCGTTTGAGGAATTCTTAGTTATGGAATGGTGGAAACGCATCATGATGATGATGAATTATTTAACGCCTGGAGACACGTAAGCGGCTGACTAAGCAGACCGCCTCGGCCACAAAACCTCTCTAGGGGTATCAGGCGCGCCAGCGCAGTAGCTAGTCTACTGCCTGACGGGTTCTAGTTGGCCGAAGCCCTACTGTATTGTATATTACACATTATCCTCCCTTCTGGAGGTTCTGATTGGGGTGCAGCTG
>LGRN01000488.1:0-19143 GCA_001883825.1 Emergomyces pasteurianus Ep9510
TATCTCCTCGTCTGGCCGCGAGGACCCTTTTAGCGTATTTTTTAGCGTGTACATTAGTGTATTAAAAACACGAAAACTACTGGTTTATATGAGAGATCGGCCGTATTGGCATGTTTTAGTGTAATATTGTGTAATCTATCCATTCTAGCCCTAATTAATATCTATATTAACAGAATGGAATTCCTTTCAACAATTCCTTTTCAAACATAGTGGAATATTATTACATGCTGCACAATCATATTTTGATCTTGAAGCTCTGCCACTATTCTGTCCTGCTATCTTTCTTTTATACTGACACCAGGCACAAGCTCGATGTCTAGATAGAGAAATTCGATTATGAAATAGATCTGGATTTGATCGAGTTGATGGTAGTGGGCTTAAGAATTCGAAGAGTTGTTGATAGAGACGTTGACGAAATTGAAAATGAGATAGAGTACTGTCACTGCCGCTGCTCAATCGATGGAGGATATAGACATTAATAATAGCATGATCGATAATCCAATATAGAATCGCTAACCAGGTTCGATTTGTGGGCATGTGAGTCTTGTAGGAAGCTCTATATTGATTTGCTAGATCAATTCCATTCATATAATGATTATAATCATTAATAATGGTAGGAATTTCTATTGCTTTCTCCCAATCATCACCAAATATTCTTCGTATCTGTAAGCCATTTGTAGAGTTGATTCCAGGACGTTTTCGTACGCGTTCAATGAAGCTGTCTGGCATATGAATAGTAGACAGTAGTAAAACCACATTATTGTCTTTCCATGCAAGACACAGAACGTCCTTCTCTGAAACTATACACAGAGTGTTGTAGGGAATACAAGCAGATAATCCAGACTCCTTTATTTCTTGTAAAAGTGATGGCACGTTGGCAGAGCGAGTGGTTCCACAAGCTCTAATTCCCTGTTCTCGAAGATAATGGAATAGAGCAACAGATGTGAAGTAGTTATTCATATATATTGAATAGCCATTGATCATATTACTGTTATTCAACTCCATATTGGATTCCGAGACCAAGGCCGGGGCTGAGGTATTATTCGAGGATAGTACTGGCAGTTTTTCAATCAATTCCACAACAAGAGATCCAGTTCTGGTTAAACCTGGGGTTCGAAACATTGTATTTATACGAAGATTATCATTAGACATGGAGAATGTCCAAAGATAACCTCGTTCTCCAAGTGCAAAGACCTTATATCCCTGTTTAATCGGCTTTTGTGGCATTTTAACGGTGTATTTCGATCGACCGAAGAATCGAATCATCATCTCATCAATAGAGATATTTAAACCTAGAATATAGTATTTCTGACAGACGGTACAAAAATTTGAATATAGAGGTTTCAGCTTTTTAATAAAGACATCATTTGAACAGCGAGGATTAGATATATGAATATATCTCTTGATCTGCTCAAATCGTTTTTGTTTGATATAAAATCTTGATAAATGAACTGATCTCTGAGTAACATCTCTGTTTTAATAGCCACTAATCGATGAAGATTTCTGTATTCTCATATAGATAATCTGCCCAAGAAAGACCTTGATTTCAGAAGAAGTAGTTGGCTGTCAATCTCGAGGATTAAGGGATGAATTTGTCGATATCTGTAATTCTGCGTAGATATTGGTTGAACTCGCAATATGCTGTATATCAGACTCTGAGATATATAGAGAGAATAGAGCATATGGATCCTTTGCATTAATATTGGGTATATTGACAGTAGGAAGGCGATGACGGAATTGCATAGGTTTAAATACTATGCTTTCTAGTGAAGGAATTTCTGCGAGTATTTCATCCACAGTTCGTTTGCGTTTTCTAGACATTTTTGTACTATTTAATAAAATAATTAGTGAATATTATTAAAAGAGATATGAGAGAATTGGAAATTACTGTTAAATGCAATATCTGATTTCTGGTTGAGCATATATCGAGCAATATACTGATTAAAGATGAATATTTTTAAGAGATGAGAAGAGAAATATTGACGGACGCGTGAAGCGTGTAGAGAAAAAACACGAGATTGTGGATATGTATCAACAAATTAAATTGCATATAATTTAGTATGAGATATTATTGGTTGATACCTTCAGACTAACAGACTAGTTCATACGCTACTTGTAATACGCTAAAAGGGTCCTCGCGGCCAGACGAGGAGATACCCGTGAATCTCGCATAGATTGCCCAACAGCTATCCATCAATAATATGAGGGATTTACATGCTATATTGATGCTACCGTGATATTATCAGCTGAAAATCTCTGATTCAGGCGAAGTAGGAGAAAAATCAATGTTTGAGGCGAATAAAAATCGGCGAGGATGAGGGCGTGTTTGGTGGAGATCTATCTCGTCGGCGTTCTCCGTGTGGCAATTAGTGTGGCATTTAACAACGCGCGTATACGGTATGTCAGCCATCCCATGCGTGGCGATAATCATTAGTTTCACAAAACCTCAATAAATAAATTGAGGTCCGGCCTTAAACACTAATTTCTTGCTTAGCTGACACTTCAATTAACTACTATTCTGAAAGGCCTCGTTCTAAAATAAATTTATCAATAGGTTTCGCTTCATATTGCTCCTCTTTTAGGTAAGTACGAAAATAAAAATAAATAAGTAAATAAAAAATGAGCCCCTCCGCCCGTGGTGGAATGCCGGTGCACTTGCCAGGGCCGTGTTCGAGCTTATTTCTCAATATCAGTCTGTACCGGGCCATGGTATACTCCATTCGAATAATTACTTCCCCAAAGCTCAATTACCGGCCCATTGTAGTGTTTCCTGGCATGAAGGAGCCAATTTGCTAGGGAGAGAACAAAAGCTACTCCTAAGATAGCAACAGCATAATCTAGGGCACATGAGTGAGTGATTTTTAAACGCGCTTGAGACAAGGGGTACACTCACTCATCGTAGACGCACTAGTCGGTATTCGGACTGGAACACAAAGAACAACCGTTAATAGTGCGATAAAAGCTACTGCCCATGTATTCATAACCCAACCTAAGATGTTAGGTACACGGAAGCTTCGTGTAGGGGGGAGGAACACTGTTGATCGTTTCTGAACGAGAAGAAGGAAAATGGGAATTCCAAATGAGAGCTGCTGAAGAATTATTGAAGAGCTGACAATTGCGCTGAATGCTGTTTTAGGTAGTTGCCCGGATTAGCAGCTACTCGCCAATAATTCAAATAAATGAATTTCGGGGGCGTACCGGTATGGGAAGCGAGGAATATGAAGCCACAGAGAAAAGTTAACAACCACACCAAGAGAAGCGCCCATAAGGGGATGTCGAGGGTGGGATGAATGCGATCCAGATGCTTTGAGAAAATTAAGCCGTTATCTCGGGCTAAAGACCACACAAGCCGAGAGGATGTTTCTTGGATAGCAAAGACCATGAATAATACCATGACTACCCCGATGGAAACCATGGCCAAACCCATTGCCCGTGATCGGAAGCCTTGAATTAAGACAAGCGGGGGAATCCATCTGCAAGAAATGTGCCGAATTAGTTTTACTTACGCGGTAGGAAGTGGAAGGTTACTAGTAGGTATGATAACGAGAGGACAGCAAATGTATGAAAAAACTTACTCGTCGGTAGTCAGAATATAGTTAATATCGGATAGAGCGTAAAGCTGAGTTACCGCATATGCGAAAGCGGTCGTAAACCCAATGCCAACAGCTGCCATAATGGTACGTGGAACAACCCTCTCTGGTTCTTGGCACTCTTCAGCCATGTGCATGGCAGCATCCAGGCCTATGTAGATGAAGCAGGAAGTTGATAGACCAATCAGGAAGCAAAAGCCATCTGGCCAGCCGGTGAGGTTTATGAACGATGTCCACACAACTTTGCTAGGTTGCTTGGGGTTGGATCGAGCAAGCAGTCCAATGAATTGGACTAGGAAAATCGATAGAGTTAAGAAAACTGGCTCATAAGGATCAGTTAAGAAACCGTTCCACCCACCAGTTTGGAGTTGTTATCTTGGAGGGAAGCCTGAATCTAAGAGCTTAGGGTCGAAGCACTCACATCCAATGGTATGTGTCCAAGGGGCTCTTTTCAATGCCAGAGCATTGTATATTGTTGCAAGCAAGACCATCGCTTGATAGACAAAGAATATGTGCCATGATTTTCTCTCATATTCAGAGACAGAAATTGATATCACAGACAGGATTTGCTCTGCAACCAGCATCGTCACGGTTGCCCCAATCGATATCCACGACAACATTGCCAGCAGGCCACAAGTATAAGAGAGGCCGCGACGCCACTTCTTCGGAGCCAGAATTGAAGTGAAATGGTATTGCCCACCTGCGGTAGGGTAGATCGAAGATAATTCGGCCATTGATCCAGCTATCGAAAAGTACGCTGAGGTGCTTACAAGGATGGAGTATACAAGTGTGACAGGCCCTCCTGCCAAAAGAGCTAGCTGGAGACTCCCAGAGATTCCTGCCCAACTGTTACAGATGATAAAAGCCATAGAGACCATGGTAAGCCCGGTGAACTGCTTTTTGGTTGGGGCATTCCGGCCTTCATGGTTTCCTGTCTCTTGGCTTAGCTTCTCATCGTGGTGGGCTTCTGTCTTTGCAATTGTGGTGCCTGGTAAAAGGTATTAGATGAGCCTCCACGAGTGCGATCTGAAACTTGAATAACAGGTACGACTTACCACTGTTGGCATGGAGTAGTGTGGAAGCCATGATGGAAAGACAAACAGCGCTGGTATCAGCCCCTGAATATGAATGGACTTAACGCACTTCGCGAGACTGAGAGTGGATGGAATGGTTCCTTTTATAGCAGACTTCGCAGGAGGCCGGGTGGTAAATAAGATATTTTAACCATGACTTGCGACAACTTAACGACCGATCCATATTCGATACTCGCGGTTGGCTTTTTGCCATTATCCATCTTCCATCTATGTTGAACGGCCACAAAAAGTTACTAGTGGTTGGTTTATGATAAAGGCGAGCTAGCTAAATAAGCTTCAAACAAAAATGTGTGCAAGGCTTCATACCCCGCATTGCAGGTCCCCAGATTTCGGCTCAAGCTGTGGAGAGCCCGATATCTGAAAGGCAAATAAAGCGTCCGATTATCTCTAACCGCCGCACTGCCGCCCCTCTGCCACTTCAAACATAGATGAAGTCCAGCCAATTTTTGGCCCCAGCTAAGTTAGCCATTAGCCATTGATCATCGGTTTGATGCGGGTGGAAACCTCCGTATACTTAACGCTTTGGAACCCCTCTGTCCGCGATTGAGCATCATCCTGTGCCGACCTCGGTTGTTTCCTGAGATGTGAGAACCCGGGGTCCCTTCATACAGGCGGCGCCCTCCTTCCAATGACCCGGGCGCCGGTCCCGGGGTTGCCGGGAAGGGTTTAGGCGGCATTGATTCGAGGCATCTCGACCGTCTAGAGTTATGTTAGCATATGGCGACTAGCTAGTTATGGAGTAGTAGTTACTGTCTACTCCATACTCCGTATTTTAGATCTGTCGCCTCTGGCTAAAAGGTATGTTTTAGGTGCGTTCCATTATTTGGTACGAAGGAGTACGGAGTACAGATTGACTCAACCCACTTCGTGGCCACCAAACAAAACGCCCAGGGATTTCCACCCTAAAGCCGCCAGCAACCTGGTCGGTACTACGCAGGAAACTTCCGTTTTCTGCTTCTTTTCCTTTGCCCTTTTTCTCAAGCATATACAAAGTTGTTTCTGTACAAGTTCTCATCTGTATGTAGGTATTCACCAATCACCTTTGTCTGCTCCGTTCTGTTCTTGAGATTCCACTCTGCGTGGTGGTACTCAAATATCGGGTTAAATTTCATCTTTCCAGTACCCCGTAGTTAGACCTCTGCCCGCAAGTTAGAATTTAACTAATACTTAGTTACGTTTAACTCGGGCTCGTAAACTGACCCAGCCTTCAGATCATAAGTCAATGGGTGCATTCTGTTCCCTCTTCGCCAGGTTGTGGATGATGATGAATTGTCCCCAACCGCAGGATTTTCTTGAACCCATCCCACCCGACACGCCTTTTTGAACATGCCTTCTGGAACCGTTTCAACAGTCTCATCGCCTCTCGCGGCTCGCGTATACCAGGAGTCCACTACAAGTCATCGTAGAATCGACCGGGTATTCCCCCGCACAAGAACAGGTTGCTTTTCATGTCGCCGCCGCAAAAAGAAATGCGATGAGGTCAAACCCACCTGCCTGGCCTGCATGCGCAACAAGCTGGATTGCTCTTGGCCGGAGACGATACTGCGCGGTTTCCGCTCCCAATTAGAACCCCAGACCTCAGAGATCAAGAGAGTCAGTTCCAAAGCTGCTGCAGGGTTCGAGGGTGATGCGGGGCATGCGCGTAAATCTTCCTCCACTCATGCCAATTGGAGCACCTCGTCAGAGACCTCTGGTGGAAACGCACCAGAACAAGACTCTACCGGTATTACTTGGTCCCCCAGGATAGCAACATTCTTGAGCCCAGCGCGGGCCGGGCTCCTCCTACCCGCGTCACAGATACTGCTTGCACACTACCTAGGCGAAACCGGTCCTCTAATCTCTCCAACCCCCACCCAGGACACCCCATTCCTTTCTTGGATTGTGCCACTATCATACACAGATGATCTGCTGATGCACTCCGTGCTCGCAGTGAGTGGGTCTCACCTCTCCTTCAAAGTGGAAAATAATATCGAAGTCGAGCAAGCTACCAGCCAACATTACTCCCTAGCTCTACGGTGCCTGCAAAGCATCATTAAGAATGACTCTCTGCTTCAAGATCCGCACATGCTACTTCGTGTGGTCCTGGTTATGATATTTCTTTGCCATTACGAGGTAGTTCGCACCCGTTTTCTCGTGTACTCGAACGAGTGTTTCTAATATGAAATACACAGGTTCTTTCAGGAAACCTGGACGGATCCCTTTTTACACACCTTCGTGCTAGCCGTCACTTGATTCTACAACTCAGAGACAAACTCGAACAGATAACGATGGATTCCGACAGGAAACTGTACGGATTCGTCATGGAGCTGTACGGATATATTGTTCTCTCCAATATTATCACCCCGTATGGCATGAACGAAGCTCGAACTCTCGTCGTCGACCCCTTTCTCCAATCTTTCGAAGATTTGCGGAGCTTCGGAGCCTTTGGGTCAATGCTGTGTGGTAGTCACAACCTCTTCGAGATGATCTCCGAAATATCAATATTTTCCGCACAACAGGGACCCCCAAGCCCTTCCGTGGAAACCGACCCTGACAGACTCAACATTTACAATGACCTGAAGAATAGAATAGTTAATTGGGACCCACCTGCTAGTGACTCTCCCAACTCCAATTTCCTCGCGCAGCGCCGTGCCGCCTTAGAAGTATACCGGCATGCACTTCTGATTTTTCTCGAAACTGCTATATCCCCTCTTTCAATCCATGACAAGACAAGAATCCTCACCATACAAATGCATATTGATGTGGGTTTATCGCATCATCACCACAGCTTTCAGACCACCTACTCCACCATTCTATTGTGGCCGCTGATTATTATCGGCTCCTGTATGGTGAAAAAAGACCAGCAGCGGGTGATGGCACACGGGCTAGCTCATAATCATTTTAAAATGAAAAATACGGTTCAAGGGGGCCGGTTACTGGAGCTACTCTGGGCGGATGATGATGAGTATGCCATTGGACCATATGGATTGGGGCTGGTGATGGACAAATACAACTGTAATTATCAAGTGTTGTGAAATTCTATCGATCGCGTTTTGAAGTAGGGAGAGTGTTTTTTTCGTTCAATCTCATGCGTGCCCGCCTTCTCAAACCTTGTGGTGGTCAAGTTTCTGTTTTGAGCTCCTGGAGACATGTTCACATCACCCAATCTCGCTTAGCCCCCGTTTTTTATGTGATATATACCTCGCGTATTCGTCGCTTACCCGGGAATTTATGTTATTGGCCGAGGTCTAATGATGTTTCCTGAGCTCTGGGCAGCGGGAGAAGAAGTAGGAGAGAAATAACGAGTCGAGCAGGCGGGACAAGGCAGTAGCACCTCTACACAAAACCTCGGTAGTCCTCAATTCTCTTGCTTATCAGAATTTGATCCGATGATCGAGGCTAAAATAAGAGTTTTGCACTACTCAGATGCTTCTATAAGGTTCTTATAATTCAGAAACTGGTAGATGAATGCTGGTTTTGAGCGCTGCCGTGAGGAAGAGAGAGATACGGACCACAGCTGCGCGGCTATTTAGTGGGGTTCTACCTTATCTCTAGCCGCGATGAGCTTTGGGGTGTATTACTACTGTACAGTACAGTACAAGTGTGGGGCTTTGACATTCTCCTTTGCTGAGCACCTCCAAACAAGCACTACCTGCAAAGCGGACTCCGCGAGCCTTCACATTCAGGCAGCACGAATGTATAAAAGCAAGGTAAGGATGTACGACAGATTTACCATGTCGCAAACCAGCACACAATTTTTTTTTTTTTAGCAAAACGGAAAGAACAAGGCCCTTTCACCATGCCCCTCAGTTTGAATAAACCGTCCACAATATTTTCTAATAGCCCACTGACGGCCGATCCAGGATTCTACTCCAACGCGGCATCCGCTCAGGGTCAACAGCGGACGGTTATAACATCAGGGCACGTTGGGCAACGGAAAGATGGTTCGTGGCCAGAAACTTTTCGTGAACAGGTCCAACAAGCCTTGTCCAATCTTGTGGCCTCATTGGAGAGTGGTGGCGCATCAGCCCGGGATATCGTGAAACTCACATTCTACCCCGTCAATTGGAGCATAGACATGCTGGAGGACCTTTTCAAACCTGTTTTCCAGGTTCTGACTGAGAAGCATGGCGTCATGCATCGTCCTCTTACGACTTTGGTTCCTGTGCCTAGTCTAGCCTTTCCCCAAGCGAAATTTGAGATTGAGGCCGTGGCAATGGTTGGGGGCGCTGCTCGGCCCTGGAGAGACGCTGATACCCCTGTTTACAGACCTCCCCCCGTCGAGACTGATGTTGTTGTGGTTGGAGGCGGTTTTTCTGGCCTGGCTGCCGCCCACCGGTGTCATGAGGCTGGGTTGAAAACTATCGTCTTGGAAGCAAAGTCTCGCATTGGCGGTCGTAGTCGCACGCATAAGAAACAGTCCGGACGGGGCGTGGTTGAGCTCGGGGCTACTTGGATCAACAAGACCACCCAACCAGAAGTTTTTGCCCTGACCCAGAAATTCGGCCTCGAAACTTTGGAACAATTTGCCGAAGGTGATATGGTATACCAGGGAGTTGATGGGATGGTTATCCGCGGTCAGGCAGATGATTTGGCAAGGGTGAGTTGGCGGGTTTGTTAAGAATGCCCACAATAAAACCATTTCAATCAGGATAACAGTCTAACATAAATAACAGAGTGTCTCCGCAGAAGACCGCCATCAAACAGCGATCTATACTCAAGCACTGGTCCAGCGTCCAGATTCCATCGATATTCGCAAATTTCACGACTTTCCTAAATCAGAGGACGTTACTTTTGCGGACTGGGTAGCTCAACTTGGCTGCACGGGCGAGCATGTGCAAGCACTTGCTAATCATTTTAGTAGTGCCCTTATTGGACGTGGATCAAAGGATATTGGAGCTCATTATTTCCTTGACTACATCAAGTCTGGTTTAGGGTTTTCCAGTCTGGTAACAGATGACAAGATGGGAGCCCAGAACTTGAGGGTGAAAAATGGCACTTCCGAAATTGCTTATAGTCTCGCACGTACGTTGGAACCACGTTCAATTTTGTTGGACTGCCCTGTAGATAGCATTGTGCAGCACCAAGGGAACTGCCTGGTTACTACAAGGAGTGGAGCTTCGTTCAGAGCCCGCAAGGTTATCGTGGCAATTCCGACCAATACTTACACCGATATTCATTTTACCCCTCCGCTTCCAGCCGGTAAACGAGCATTAGTAACTCGCACCATGCCTGGATATTATACCAAAGCCCTTGTTTCGTATCAAGAGCCCTGGTGGAGGCATGCTGGATTATCGGGGAAGTTCAGCAGCCTGAAAGGCCCCATCTACTTCTCCTGGGACACCTCAGACCCAGGCAGCCAGCAATATTCCCTGGCATTGTTTATTGTCGGACCAAACGCTCATCAATGGTCCAAGCTCTCTGCACTGCAGCAGGAAGAGAGCCTCTTGAAGCATCTAGCGGAATTGGTAGGGCCCAAACTGGCCCAGAAGGCGCATGATGTGTTGGAAGTCAACATAATGGAGTGGGAGAAGGAGGAGTTCCTTTGCGGGGCTCCTACTTCCTCGATGCCACCTGGCCTGCTCTCTCGGTTTGGAGACGATCTGCGAACTCCGTTGTCGAATGTGCATTTCGCCGGTGCGGAAACTGCATTCGAATGGAAAGGGTATCTTGAGGGTGCTGTTAGGGCAGGGTACAGAGCGGCCAAAGAGGTTACGCAAGGTTTGCAGCCAGTAGCTAAGCTTTAGCATGACATATGCATATATGTACTTTACCGTACTTTGGATTGGAAGCTCTACGCGTGGAAGGATACTCGTTCCCTATGGTTTTTTCTGCTGATGGATTGTACTGGTTTGGACGCCTATTTGTCGTAATATCATGCTGGTGTTAGATTGTGCACTTAAATGATTATTTCCCCCCCTTTCCATGAAGGCATTCGCAATCAGTGATTATGAGGCCCTCTAAGTATTACTAGGATTTCTCTTGTAAACTGTTGCTAATTACATGTAACTCTTCTTCACTTGCTATTTCAATTACGTAAAGGACTCATGACAAGATTGCTAGATTGGAGACGTTAATCGCACCTCTTTTTTGGCTACAGAACGAGTAATTTCCGCGACGAAATCCATGGCAGCAGACCCGAGAGGTGTGCAAAATTAGAGCGCAAGCATACATTCTGGACTGAGCTATTAGGTTGCTAGACAACATTCATGGGCCGCAGATAAAGTTCCAGCCCAAAGCAACAAAGTTTATAATTTTTATAGGTCTAGAAGCTAGCAATACATTTATCGATGGGGAAGCCAAATCACAATTCTCAAACCAAACCCTCCTGGATAGCCTTGATCTGTAGAGCTAGTATTCGGGAATAATACCGACACAACGCAAGGTTCCCTCCCATATACCAGAAACCCGGGTGCTTAGTCCGCCGCCACATCGATCGAATCTCCCCCTCGGAGTCAAATCCCCAAACACCATCCACCTGATCCGCCAGCTTTTCACCAAAAATTCGCCGGGTTTGAGAGCGCATGTTTTGATATCCGGTCGCGAAGATTACCAGGTCCGCGGGGACCTCAGTGCCATCTGAGAGGAGGATCGCATGTGGGAGGATGTCGCGTACGCCGCGGCCAGATATGACCTTGATCCGTCCGTCCACGATGAGCTGCGAAGTCCCGACGTCGATATAATATCCTCCTCCTCGCTGAAGGTAGTCCATGAAAAATCCGGCATCGTCGGGACCAGAGTTCAATCGAAATCCTGCCTTTGCAAGGCCTTCAAGGATGGGTGCGTCGAGTTGCTTGGAAACATGAGATGCCATCTTTCCGAAGGCTTTGGAAAGCTCGGACGGTACGCTCCAGGTCAGTAAGTCGGCGTCTTCTACTGGTGGTCCACCTTCCACGTAGAGTCCGTTGAGCAAGGTTTTGCCTATTGTACGCGGAGCTACGACCAGTGTGGAGGACCGTTGGATCATGGTAACCTCGTACCCCTTGTTCCACAGGTCGTGGCAGATGTCATGTGCAGAATTACATGCTCCAATGACCACAGCCTTCTTCCCCTCGTTTCCTTTCTGCGCGCCCCTGAAGTCAGAGGAATGGAGAAGATCTCCTTCGAACCTGTTCATCCCGGGGAAGGTCGGCATTTGCTTCTGTCCAGAGTGTCCCGTGGCCTGAACAACGTGCAAAGGACGGACACACCTAACTGTGCGACGGCCATCGGCTGTGGTAGTTTCAAGAGCGACCGTCCATTGTTTTTTGCTTGCATCCCAGGCGGATTGCTTCACTTGCGTTTGCATCCAGATATTCAATTCTAGGATCCTCGCATAGGCTTCGAAGAAATCGGCTAGTTTATCTTTCGCTGTGAAGATGGGCCAGCTGTCTGGAAAAGGGACGTATGGGAGGTGGTCATACCAGACAGAATCGTGAAGGACGAGGTTGTGATATCTGGCTCTCCAATTGTCACCCACAGTGGTGTTAGTATCAACACAGAGTGACGATATTTGCAGCATCTTTAATCTCGCTGCTAGGGTTAGGCCGGCTTGACCAGCGCCTAAACGGGGGAGCTTCTTGTCAGATAATTCTTGGATATTGGGGTAAAAGGAGGTGTAAATGAAAACTAACCAATAATGAGTACTATAGGGTCTTTATCTTTGAAAGCAATCTCCTCTCCTCTGAGATCCTGCCAATTTCTTCCGGCTGTAAGTCGTTCAGGGCCCAGTGGTCGGCGCCCACCCGTGGGTTCCTCATGGCCCTTCAGTTCCTGCAGCGAAGTGAACATCGTCCAAATCTTCCATTCTGAGTTAACCGGAATCAAACGAGCAACTCCTCGTCCAGTGCCAACCTCGGTCGTAAAGGTAATGAATAATTGAATAGCTGTGAGATCTCCACGTATTTCAAACCGTGGCACTCGATATTCGGATGATGTATCAAGCTTGACTTCAGTGAGTTGGCATCTTTTCTCCAGCATTATACTTATACCATTGGTCCCCTTCAAGGTACGAAGGTCCCAGGATAAGGCGAGGTGGTCGCGCCAATAGCAATCCTCATAGAACTGAGCGGCGATTGTCCGGATATCTTGGTCTTGTAAAGCTTGATTCAATTTCTCAACCACGTCTTGGGCGACATGGGACGGGTTCTCTGGCTTAAGTAGATCCACCTCAGGGATTCGGCCAACAGGTATATTAATCGACCCAGGCTCTGTAAACCGGGTTTCTGGGACGGTTTGGCTCATGTTGGAATTTCGGATTTCTCGCACTAGCTTATAAGACTGTCGATTGGGTATAAGAAAAAATATTATTTTTCATGAATCTAGGAATTTGAAGGCCGCACATAAAGAGTATATACTGGTATATATACGAGTATGTGTGTGTTCTCCTCAAGCCGAGCGGGCGGGTTGTTGACGTGACATCCTAGACACTTGATCGGACTCCATCCAGTCCGGCTTTCCTTACCAATCCTCCACAGTCCGCCTTGAGTGACAATCTCAAACCAGGAAAGCCCGAGGTATTATCGGAAAGATTTGTTGATGGGCTGCATGCATCATCGGAAGACCACAAGACTGACTCCAACCAGCGGGGTTCCGATGCATTCTCTCTCGACAGGTTAGCTGTGCTAAGAGAATGGATATTTCCCCGCTTTCCAAAGAAGGTCAATACTAAAGTACGAATTTTCGTCATTTTGCTATCCGATTGGAATAAGCGTTCGCTCAGGTATGGTAGTACATTTTGGGTAATTTCCAGGGCTGAGGGCTAGAGTTATCTCCAACCGCGCGCCCGTGGCTGTGGCAGAAGCCAATATTGATGCTTGGCAAGATTTTTTGATCCCAACTTACTAACCGCGCCATCGCGGCTAGAGTCTCGAGCGTATGCGATTGATGAAGTGGGGTTCTTTGAGAATGCGCCCGTTTCACTTCCAAGTTGTCAGTGATGGGCTGCGGACCATAATTTGTTGCCAAGAGAGGCATTTGTTAAGAAATGAAGCACAGAATACTGGTCTAAATTGAAGTTTTGACTTGCGGACGGGATGTCCAGAGTCCAGTTGATGATGTTGGTTCGAAGAGAGTTGTGAGACTTAACCACTGCGTACTCTTAACACCGCCGCTAAAATTTCAGCTGCCCAGACTTTAATAATTCTGTCAGAGTGATGGGGAAGTTCTAAGTTCTTGACTCAACTCTTGACTCAACTCACACCAAACACATCAACAGGATTCTTGGGATAGATCTCATCGACGACTTCGAGCCGGTTTCGAGAATTCACCAAGATATTAGCCCAGCTAAATCGCAACAGAGATATGAAAATGCAAGATAACCAAGCATCTAAGCAGGCTACATCCCAATCAGGGACAGATCCTGAGTTCTTGGGACATTCACTGGCCCGTTCTCTGCACTCATCACGAGAGCCAGAAAGAGTGACAAGCAAATTGCCAAAGCAAAGTCGCAAACTGCTCTAAATAATTGTACCCTGCCCCAGATGCCAGACTCCCTCATTTACAAGAAGTTACAGGTCAAGTCTACCATCATTTTATGACAAGTAGCGCTCAGAATCCATTTGTGATCTTTACAAATCTCCCAGTGGATGAATTGGAAGAATCAAAACAATTTCTTGGGCAGAGTGGACTGCAATCCGAACCTGCAGCTTCTAATCCTGACCAGGATTCCCTTCCCACACGAGGTGGCAGCTGGTGCCTTTGAAAGACCAAATAAGAGTGGTGTTCGACTTATTCTCCTTCCCCGACGTACTACACCAGCAGACGAGCCAAACAGGCTGAAGCAAGTCGATCGGTCATGGATTCCCCGCGAGCTTCCTCGAGGAAGAGATACTCACTGGCCGAGTGTCGCTGTAGATGTTGGTTGTTCGGAAACACTAGAAAAGTTAAAAGGGGACACGGAGTTTTGGCTTACCACCAATAATGAAGTCAAAATATCCATTCTCCATTGATATGAAGAGACCAAGTGGGACCATCTTTATTACAGCTTGGAAATGTGGTGCCCTGATACCGCCTCTAATGTTCTTCAATCCGGAACCTGAAGCGGCACAAGCAATAAAAGATTGAGCGAGGGAAGACTGGCCGGAAACCATATATAACTGGTGGCAGCAACTTGGTCATACCTTTTGAGTATATTGTGCTCCGCAAACCTGGCCAAGGGGAAGTGTACTTTGTCATCTCACAAGAGAATTTTCTGGAAATGACAGAGGGTGTTTGATTTGCGATGAACAGCAAATATGCATTTTTGAAGGGGCGAGGAAGCATTGGAAACTTGAATAATCATGCTAACTATCGAAATGATAAGTCGGAATTAAAGAACAAGCGATGCAGCGGGCGAATGTAATAGCAGGGTGATATGACTTGTCGATGCAGAAAAACACTGCCATCTGTTTCCTGGGTCAGCGCGGCGGTAAGTGGCTATTTTCTCTTGGAGCTTCATACATGATTTGCTTTATTCTAGACTCAAAATACCTAGATGTCGCTATATACGTGTGCGGAACGTATTCTACCCAGTTAATCGGCCGAAACGTCATTCTCACCGGTTTGGGCATCTAAGTTATATTCTTTCCTGGGTTTATTATTGTTCTTTGCTGGGGGTTATTATTATGATAGCCATCTCTAACTACCGAACCATGCAATCTCTGACAACCATGAGTCTGCAAACAAAATCTCCCTGGCGCTCCTGTGTTGCCATCCCGTACGTTCGCTCCGTTCTTTTTCTACTCCGGTGAGGAGGGAGAGGAGCTGTAGAGAAGGAAAGTTTTCTTTTATTGTTTAATGAGATCCCTATTTTGTTGTCAGTGGGTGTCTTTATTTTTTGGCCTCCCGGCGGGTTGTTTCAAATAACTCCCAGAATCGCTAGAATCATATGAGAGATTTTAATGTGGAAGGCCCGCGTACGAATGATCGAATGAAACCGAGAGTTCTGGGCCTCCCAAATATCTACGGAGGTTCCACGGCTTCTTATAACCATGAATCTCTCGCTAGCCCTGTTACAAAATAAGCCTATACGGAGTCGTTTTACCTAAATTAATCGATACTAGCCTGCTATCTCTAACTAACGACGAACCAGGTGAAATATATCATGCATATCATTCAGGCCTTCATTTCCACACGGCTTATTTTATATTCATTACAATCTTCTTCAGCGTAAAGGCTATATCCTGAATCCTTCTTTAAATATATAATATTTAAATTACGAGGAAACTACGCCGTACAAGAAAGTAACGATAGCAGACGGCGCCCAAACGGAGCTGCGTAGAAGTATTCAGTTGAGATTTTTTAAGTGAGTGGGTGCAGCCAAGGGGTGCCAATTAGTAGTCATGTCGAAAATCTGCCTTCCCCGCTACAGTGTAGCAGGTTCAATTTTCCACATCTGCTCAAAAGCATGAATATGAACAAGTTTTACATATTTTTTATTCATACATTCAGGACAAGCTTCGTGATACTGGCGACGGAAGACAAAAATGTTTCGGAAATGAGTACCAGAAGAACACAAATGATATCAATATACCTGTGTTATGTCGGCTTCCAACATCCGCAGCGGATATCCGGTCAAACTTCTCCTGTTATCTGAATCTGGACCGCCTTCATCACTCACTGGAGCCTTGTTCTGCCTTTGATGGCATTGGTAGCCTCATGCCCTGGCTTTTTACCTCCTCCAACTGATACTTCCGACCTGGTCGCCTACCTCATTTGGCTATGTAAATTGAGACAGCGAGCAGGGCAGCCCCAAATAATAGGACAAGTGTCATGACAATGGCGGGGGCTTTTGTCCAGTTGGTTGACTCGTTTACGCTGACTGTTCGACAAGCGTATTCTGTTCCCTCAACTGCATCTCAGACCATCAGCAAAAGCAAGCGTCGGACAGGGTCAGAATGCATACACACACAAATTCTCAATGAGGAACGAGACGAAGAACCACGATATTTTCCGCAGTAACCGAACGAGCTGGGCCAGAGGAGACAAGGAGAAGAGACCAGTGAAGGTCATGGCCGCTGAGTAGGGCGATTCATATTGAGATTGCGGTTCTCAGGCATCATGTCAGAGATACAGGTACATAGTTAAGTTTTATTACAAAGAGAATGACTGTGAGCACTACATAGTTAAAAGAACATATGAACAAGAACTGCTTTATGCTGTTATAAAAAAAGAAAAGAAAAGAAATCTTTTTGCCACAACTGTGAGAGAGGGGGCGCAGAATTGGCAGAAGTTCAATGCAGAATCTATCACAGAGGTGAGGAACGGTGCCCTGGAACCTGGCAGACTCTCCTGGTATATATATGCATATACGTATTAACCGCGCCCCTGCGCTTTACAACGCTTGAAGAAGTCGAGGGGAGCATCGACAACAGCTGTCGCAACCAGTGGCCACCAATATTTCTGCCTCATTCGGTCTCTATTCGGGAGAAGCAAGGATAGTGGGAGTTAAGGTCAGCCACGAGGGACCTTAAAGTCCCAGGTCGCGCTGAGGCTATTGTTTCTCATTCACTTTCTCACTCGATCCAGTGATCAGCAACATCTGTCGCGCCATATGGAGATCCAAAATGCAGTAATATCTTTCGCGTTAAGTCGGTGAATCAGACATAAACTTGTGTTGCTGGTTATCGTCGATCCTCGACAAACGCCATGCACGGCTTAAGATACCGAGCTGAGAATTTCAGATAGTGCGGCGCGAGTTTTGGGAGACCCATCACTCTCAAAAGTCGCGGGACCGTCTGCATAGGACCCTGCCGATGGATCTTGATCTAGATTTTCCATTTCGATCTCATATCCATTATAGTAACTGCCCCATATATCCACTAGCATACGATACATCTGTGCGGCAGTAGCTGCATGCTTTGGGAAATTTCTTGGGAATTGCCATGGCCAGTATGATTTTCCATGTGTCCCTCGAGTCATGAAGCGCGTTTCATGAATGCGATTATATGCGTCGATAAAAAGATGGCAGCCGTGGCACGAAAGTTTACTGACTCCAAGGTAAGAGTAGGCTTTGGCAAGGGATGGGTTTTCCGATTCCGATGCTGCGATAAGCAGGAGAAGCTTAATCTCGCAGTGGGTTACCAGATTTTTACTTATCTGTTCCCGGCACATATACGCAGTATCCTGTGTAACGGTTGGTATCTTTAGTAACTTTTTCTCCGGCCTATGGCGGGATTCTTTATGTAATTTGTTTCGCCGTGACAATGCTCTTTCGAGAACGTCTTCCCAGTCCTTAGCATTTTGTGGTACCGTGTCGGTTTTTGATAGGGTTGCTGGAACAGTGTGGACGTCCAATTGGTAACGGAAAATATGACGGCATTGGGGGGACCATGAGACCTTTAAAATGTCATCCACTTCATTCATAGCAACTGCAGCTTTCCTGAAATAGGATTCCTAATGATGAAAGCCGCTAAGCCGGAGGCGTTCGTCAGGAGTAAGGCCATCGTCTCTGAAGATGTATTTCACGCCTTCTTGACACTTGCGGAACAGACCATGCAAAAGCTTCCAGGCTTCTGTATTATTCTCGTCGGGTTTCCCATAGATGGCACCCTGGGTTCGCGTAAAGTACTTTTCCAGTGCAATGATGGCTTTAGAAAACTTCTACAGTGGATGGTCCTTGTCAAACTCGGTTAGGTCTAGTCTTTTAAAAAGCGAGAATTTGCGATTGACTCGCTTTTGAATCTTGGCGAAGTTGAACTGGAGACACCTCGTTCTGAACTTGAATACTAGATTCCGAACTTCCTTGTTTTTAATCTTGTAAGTCGGAGTTGGTTCCTCACTGCTTGCTGGGTACAATTCGTGATATCGAGAGGAGATGTCACTGAGGGCTGTCCAAATCCATTTTGCATGCTCACAGGTTGCTGTCGTGACCGCAGTATTGCTACTGATATTAATCGTGATCTTTTCTGCTGTCGCATCGACACGGAGCGCGGTTGCAATTACCTCATGGTTCGCGTTAGAAACGAGGAGGCCTGCGAGCGAGTCCAACAGCTTCGTTAGCCGCCCAGGAACGCGGGTAGGGGAGGACAGAGGTACTATTTCTTTTGTGTCGAGAGAGTACCTATTACTCGGGAGCTGGGCTCTGTCTCGCTTCTCCAACTTTCCTATGGCGGCGATCAGGTTTTGGATATCCGAGGCTGTCCCTGGCTTTTCAAAGGGTTTTGGTAAGCGCAGGTCTTCTTGTTGGCGTTGCTCTATAGCTCTTTCAACTTGCGGAGAGACATCAACCTGTCTCGGATACCCAGCCACATTGTCTGGTGGTGGTTCTACCCGCTCACCCTGGTATGAGACCGTCAAAACCGCTGTTGTATCAACCGAGAAACCCTTAGTCTCTAAGGGCGTCCTTTTTGGCCTAGCGGTTAAGTCTCACAGTTATGAGCCCGGGATCGCTTAGTCCATACATAAAAAATAAGGGAGCACAGGTTCGAATCAGAGTAAAGGCAGACTCACTCAGACAGAAAATAATTAGTCATGAAGCAGTAGTCTAGTGGATTACTTAAAAAAAAAAAAAAAAAAAAAAA
>LGRN01000489.1:0-19073 GCA_001883825.1 Emergomyces pasteurianus Ep9510
AACCCTAACCCTAACCCTAACCCTAAGATTCAAGCAATTATAAAATGACAGACTCTTACTACAATTAAAGATGTTCATGAGTTCATAGAATTTATAAACTTCTATAGAAGGTTTATACAGAATTTCTCAAAGATCATGGCTTCTCTTACAGAACTTATAAAAAAAGACATAAAATTTAACTGATTTAAAAAAGCAAACCAGATCTTTGAACTGCTTAAGAGAATGTTCATCTCTACATCAATGCTGCTACAGTTCTTCTCTGATCATAAAACAGTTGTTAAGACAGATTTCTCTGATTATGTTATTAAAAAAGTACTCTCTTAATATAATAATAATGAACTATTGAGATCATGCATCTTCTTCTTTAAGAAGAACACATCTGCTGAATGCAACTATGAAATTTATAATAAAAAATTACTTGCTGTAATCAGATACTTGAAAGAATGAGACTCTCAGTTAAGAAGTACTGACAAGTTCAAGATCATTATTGATCACAAGAATCTAGAGTATTTCATGATCTTGTGAAAGCTCTTAGAATGATAAGTATGTTGAGCTCAGTTTCTAAGCTGCTTTAATTTTGAATTGATCTATCAGCCTGATAAGAACAACACTGCTACAAACACTCTATTTTATTAAGATCAGAACCTACTCAATGGTCAAGATAATAAAAGACATGTCTATAGAGAATTCTGAATGCTACAGTCAGTTAAGTGCTTCTTAATAATTGACAGAGAAGATCTGAAGAAGTCTTTTTTAAATGTTTCTTAATCTCTATACAGATTTTAACTTATTAATGCAGTGTCAATCACAGCATCAGCTCTGTCTATGAAAGAACACACTCTTATTAAAGAATGAGCTTGAACTAAAGAGAATAACAACACACTTAAGAAGCTGAAACAGATTATTCACAGCAGCTCTTAAAAGTTTTCTTTACAATTAAAAGTTAAGATCTCAGTGACAGAATGTAGTATTGAAAATGAATATCTCTGCTTTAGAGGGCGAAAGTGAGTCCTAGACTTCAAACCTCTACAGACCAGAATACTACAGGAAATCCATGATTCAGTGATAACAGGTTATTCTGAATGAGAGACCATGTACCGAATCCTTGCTCAAGACTATTTTTGACTGAACTGTGCTTAAGATATAAGAGTCTTTATCTGTAATTGTGACATTTGCAGGGCAAACACAGCATGAAAGAAACATCAACATGATCTGCTAAAGTCTTTGTTCATATTAAACTAAATATAAAGAGAAATCTTCATTGACTTCATTGTAAAACTCTCAGAGTCTGATAGATTCATTAATATCATGATGATCATGAACTGTCTGAGTAAAGATGTGATAATTAAACTCTGTAGAAAAATAGACGCTGAGACACTAGTAAATGTCTTTATTAACTGCTTCTATAGAAAGCATGATGTGTCATCAGCTATAGTCTCAGATCACAAAACACAGTTTGTCAGAGTTCTTTGATCACAGATATGTAAGAAGTTAGACATCACCAGACGCCTCTTTACTGTCTATCATTCAGAGACAGATGAGTCCACGGAACGAGCAAATCAGTCACTGAAGGCCTATATTAAGAAGTTTACAAACTTTGTACAGAATGACTGATTAAGATGTTTAGCATCTGCTGAGTTAACTATGAATGATAGAGACTCAGCAACTACTAATGTAAGCTCATTCTTCTTAATACATGAGTATAATTTAGACTCATTACAGCTGAAAGAGAACACTTTAATCTTTAAGAGTTCTTAAAACTTAATTGAGTAAGCAGAATTAATTCTAGCAAAGTTAAAAAATGTAGCAATCTAAGCTCAGGCTTTAATAATAAATGCTCAGCAAGAACAAGAGCTTTAAACTAATCATCATTAAGATACTGCTCTAAAATACAGAGTTAATAACACTGTCTGACTGAGTTTGAAGAATGTATCTACACTTCAGTCTTTAAAGAAGCTGAATGTTTGGAATGAAAAGTTTAAGATAATAAAGAGAATTGACTCTCATGTCTATTGATTGAACATGTTATCTGAAATTTATAATGTTTTTCATGTAGATTTGCTTCGCTCTGCCGCTGGAGACTCACTGTCATCTTAAATCTGTCATGAATCTTAACCACCGGCCATAGATGTTGATGGGCACGAGTACTATGTCAAGAAGATTCTTAAGAAAAAGATTAGGTACCGTCAGAAACATTACCTGGTTAAATGAGTAGGCTGGACTGCCCCCACCTGGGTAAAGACATTCTTAATAGAGAAGACTCAGGCTCTCGATGACTACTTGCGGAGGACCACGGAAGAGGAGGAGGGGGGTAATGTCAGGGGTTGAACCTCTATATGGTTATATGAACTCGGGCTAGTCGCTTAAACAGACTGATAGCTCTCATGCTAATGGCTAGCTCTCGCTTGCAGTCTACACTTAGAGCTCTTTTCTTTACACTCTTTGCATTTTTCTCTTTTCTTTCTCAAGCTTTCCTTCTTGTATTTAGGCATAATATAGTTCTTTCATACCTAATTGCTCGCCTCTTACAATTATCACTATATTTAAAGATCAGCTTTTAAAGAGTGATAGAGAAGCTAGCACTTAAGACTTGCTAGCTTTATCACTGAACAGTAGTCTATTCTAGATAATTTAAAACAAAGATACTTAAGACTAATAACAGTATATCAGTTTAAATTCTTAACATTGATTAAAACTTTTAATAAAGTTCTTTGTAGAATACTTTGTATATTAATATATATATGACTTTTAAATATATTAATATTAATATATGGCTTTCTTGCAATGTGTGAGTCAAGCAATTAAAAATAAGTAAATATACATAGTTTAATGAATATGTGTAATTAACTAATATAACTGTAATACATTACAGACTACTAGATTCATCTTAAGTGACTTAAGTTTTTATGATCACACTGAAACCTTGATCACTATACATTACACTAACTTGATCTTTAATCAAGTAAGACAGCTATAAAAATGTACTTTTTTATATTAAATTAACATGATGATACAAAGTAATTGAGATCACAATGTAATAAAGTTTATAATAAAATACATTAATTAGTTTAGTTATCAATCAAGTAGAATAGTATATAAACAAGCACAAATAATAAGAAACTGTTAATATGAAACACATGAATAGATAATTATATTTCTATTCAAGACTAATCACTCTGTTTTAATATTAAAAAACACAACTTTTATTTAAACAAGATATACTTTATAGATAGTTCTGTATTTATACAGATACACACATATTGTATTTATTAACTTTAAGATCTACATGTTGTAAATTTAAAAAGCTAGATCTACACAGATGAAAAATCATTATAATAATAATGAACAAGAATTCAGTGTGTCAATCACATTACAACAGTAAGTATTAAAAGATCTATATTAATTAAATCAGTGCAGTGAGTTATATTTATTTTTCTAGTATGTTTATTAAAAATATTAAAGATTTCATTGTATGATTGCAAGCTTTAAGCTTTGTAATTTTAAACAGTTTTAAGTACAATTTTTTTTTATTCTCTTAAGTATTTACACATTAAGATAAGATGAACATTGTTAATTAAATATAGAATGTTGAATTACTCTTTCTTTTTTATAAATTTAAACTTTAAGTCTATTAAAGAAGACATGCTGTCATTTATTAAGAGTATATGCATGAAATGTGTAGAGTGATTGTAAAACTTCTTAATCTATTCATGCTTTTTAAAAGATGAGCATATACACTGTCATGCTTATTACATTTTAAATAGAAGCTGTGCTGCTGTAAGTTAGCATGCTCTCTGATAATATTTGTTTTTAATTTATATAGATGCCTGATTGTTTTCATTAAAAGAGTTAAGAATTTATTAACAAATTCTACAAAATGCTGCTCTCTGACACTGTGTTAAATAAGATATTTATGTTATATTAAATTACAGCTGCAAAGTTTGTGCTTAACATTTAAATCTATAAAGATTTAAAAAGAGTTTTAATGTTCTATATAGATTTAGATAATCTGTTATCACAGCTTGATAAGATCTTTAATTATAACAGTGTGTCAGACAATGCATTCTTACAGATTATTAATTTACTGACGTCAGCCACGCTGAGCCAGACTCTTAACACTCTGATTACAGAGATTAATGACACTGAGAATAAAGAGACTGATAGACTTTTTAAAATGTTAAAATAGCTTGTATTAATATATTACTGCTGATGTATCTGTCTGCTGACAATCTCTTCTTATCATTATTACAATTCTGTAAAAAAGTAATGTAAAAAATATAAGCACTGTTTCATTATAAAGCATGCTTGTGTTTCAGTATGTTTATCTTATAATGTTTACATTTTCATCTTTACTAATGTTTATAGATGTTAAATAATGTCATTAAGCTGGCTCAGGCGGTTATCAATGCAGCAGAGAACTTAGTTGTCACTGACATAGACATTTTCAATTGTAAAGAATTAAAGAAGACTCTGTTAAAGGTAGTTAAGATCTTTAAAGTAAAGATTTATGTGAGTCAGCTAGATGATACTTCTAAGCTTTTACTTATCATGAAAATGAAGAATGTCTTTGTATCAATAGAATTGAAAGTAGTAATAAAACTAACTCTCTTACTGATCTTGACATTTAAGTCTTTAAAAAAACACACTGCATTCTCAGTTAAGAAAATCTAAATAATTAAACATACATAACTTTTTAAAACTGAAGAGTTATATTATAATCTTTAAACATGATAATAATAAGTTCACATGTTCATGACTCAAGCTTACATGTTTAAAAATCTTCATCTTTCTTTACAATTTTTAACTAACAGTTTTTTATAATAAATAAAATTAAACTGATTCAAGTACTTCTGACAAGTTTGAAATGTTTTTATAACTCTCAGTGAGTTTCAGCATTGATAGAGTTCTTTCATTTAACTAGATGAGTGTATTTCATTGATTATTACATTTACTTAATATAGACTCAGCTTTTTACATACTCTGAGCATTGATGAGAACTGACTTGATCTTAGAAATTTTGTCATCATGTACATGCTTGAAATGATTTAAATAGAAAGATATAAATAATGCATTTCTCATATATTGATAGTTAAAAGTGATTTTAAGAATTAAAATTTTTGTTTAAACATGAGCAGTGACTACAGTGTTTCATGATCTTTATGTCACAGAATTCTTCTGCTGATATTAACAGTCTCTTTTTAACATCATTGTAATTTTATTATTATAAACTTGATTACACTGTGTTAAAACTCTTGATAAAAGATGATTTGTAATGTATTAGTTATAAATTGACTAATCATACATCTTTGCTGTATTATGTATATTTATTTATTTTTAGTTTCTTGCTTCACACGTTGCGAGAAAGCTATATAAATATATTTTTTATAGCTCATTATCAGTTTGATAGTTAATTAATCAAGAGATATTATTATAGCAATATAATATTGTATCATGACACTAACTTAGCATGAGAAGATGCATTTTTAAACAAACAAGAGAAACATAAGAAGCTATGTAAAGATCTGTGATCTTTATTAACATGTTAAAATACTATAACATAAGCTGTATGAGATGCTAGAGTCACTGCTTGTGTCTGAAAAGAAATAACACACTATTAGCTTAAATTTTATCAAGAATTACCTGCTATTTACAAAGAAAATCAAAAATATAACACAATACTACTAATGTTTATTAATTTATTCATTAAATGAGCTATAATTACATTAATGTTTAATGAGTTAAATGTTTTATAACTTATAAAAATCATTAAATTAAATGAATGAATTAAATTCTTAAACATTATCTTTGCATGTATTGCAGCTAGAAGCAAGACAGTTAAATAAACTAAATATCTCTTGTACAATGAGCGTACAATAATGCACATCATTTCATCATTAAGATGTCTTTCTTTAAAGCTATAATCAGTTGAACAACTGAATTATAAATCAATATGAAGTCTTTAAAAAAGAGAGAAGCTAAGAATGTGTTAAAACATGTTAAGAAGATGAAAAAAATAGAGAAAAAAGTATAAGATGATTTACAAGCGACGAAAAAGGCTGAAAAAAAATATTACAATTAACATTACATTTCAAAGATGTTTAATATAAAGAATGAGATTATATTGTAAAGTAAAAACATATCAACACTGTAAGCTTTGTCTGAGTTAAATCATTACTTTTTAAGACTGTTTTAAATTATTAATATACAAGAAAAACAAGCATATAAATTAAAACTTACTTTTTAATATCATGACATTCACTCTGTATTTTACATTTCTTTGCTTAAACTATACTACACATGTAATGACAAAATACATGAGACTGAACCAATTCTCATCAATGCACAGAAGAAGTAAGAAGTTAAATCTATATTAAATAAACATAAATATAGAGAAGTAATACAATATCTTGTTAAATAAAAGAACTGTATCAATGCAGAAAGCTTTTAAGAGTCATTTCAACATCTTAAACATTGCTAGAAGTACTTAAACAAGTTTAACAAAATCTATAAACAGCTAGTCATTAAAGAACATCAACAAAAGAGATGATATTAACATAAATCTTAAATTATAAACTTATCATGACACTTAAAGATTGTAAAATAACTTGTTTAAAGCATATGTGTTTAACTGTTTAAGATTTCTTAACTGACAAAGCAACATGTTTTATTAAAGATTTAAATAAAGAAATTAACAATATCAAGACATTCTTCATCTTTATGTCAGTGTTAACTTAAGTATGTTATTTTATTAATTCTTGTAAATCTTTGCTTTAAAGATCTTAACTGTCTTTAGCACAGATTTCTTTAAACTTTGTAGATTAAAAATCTTTGTATTAAAGATAATCAAGTTCTCTGCTGTGTTAATGATTTGTTAACCACAGAGCCTTTCGATAGCAAGCGTTCACGGGCAACTGATCAAGAATCGGTTCAGTTGTCATGCCTTATACTGCTTAATGACTAAAGAAAGCCGCGAGTGCCACTATCTAGGCTTGCTCAACGTGAAGAGTAAGAATAGCTTCAGCGTTAAGATAGATATAGAGTGAAGTATAGTTCAATGTGCAATCGTACTGTGTGTGTAGTATAGCAGAATATACTAAGTAATCAAGACTAAGATTATATGAGAATTAAAGAGAATTAATATACAATTGATTATAAAGAGTAGAGAATTAAGATGATAGATGTAATAGAAAGTAGAATGAGAATAAGAATTGATCATGATCAAGAAAATAAGCTTCTATGATTCTAAGAGTAAATGAGCGTCTTTATATACATGATGGAATCTCTTAGTAGTTCTGGTAGTCCTGGTAGTTCTAGGAACTACTGGCACTACCTGAACTACTGATAGGTTTAATAGTTCTGGTAGTTTGTCTGTCTATCGAACCTATCATATCTACCAGACACATGATCTCCAGGCTTAGATTTCTTCTGTACTGTCTATTTCCTTAGTTTGCTTTGTTCTATTGACTCTGATTGCTTCTGTAAGATGTTTTTTTCTTAAGTCTGTAACATCATTCTTTTTCTTCTTTAATAAGCTGTCTCAGTGATTAATTATAAATAGATGTGTTCTTTTATATTCTTGTGAAATTTCTTCATCTTTCTTTTATAGATTTTCTTTTTCTTTTATTATGTCTTCTCTGTCTTTCTAATCATGATTCATGATTTTATTTCTTATTGTTATGAACTTATAATTAACATCAAGAGATCAGGCTTTGTTATGACTTTATCTTACATTCATTGTTTACAAACTGATTATTCTTACATTAAATTTAATCACTCTTTAAAGTGTAGTGAATGTGTAAAGTTAAGTCGTTGTTGCATATACAATAATTTTGTCTCTCAGTTAAACTGATTTAAACTTTATTATGCTCAGGATCAGCTTAATGCTGAGAAAAGTCATTTAAAAAAAAAACAGTTTAAATTTCTTAAGAAAGTGCTGAAGAAATAAAAACATTTTTTTTAAAAACTTAATTGTCTTTAAAAATAAAAGAAATTCTTAAAAAAGTGTGCTGATAAATTTCTTCAGTTCAATGTAAAATCTTTAAAGAAGTTAGAAAAGTTAAAAGAGAAGAAAGAAAAACATTATAAAGTACAAGCTGCTCAGCAACATGAGATAAAACAACTTTTTACAATTATTAATGACTTTTCTTTTACACTTTTCAACTCTCAGCTTGCTCAGTTAAATCAATCTTTAAATTTTATTAATAAAACTGTTAAATCATCTGCTTCACGTTCCACAGATGTTTAATAGATTCTTAAATGTTTTTTAAGATATTAAATTCTGTTCATTTAATTAAATAATAATCTTTTTCACTGATTCTCTGCTTGTTTAAGATTTTCTTGATTTTATATTCTTAATCATTAAGATCGATTTCTGTTTAATATAATTTAACATTTTACAGTGCTTTTTTTAATAGCGAAACATGAAAAATTGAGTGTATTTTTATGATTTTAAGTAATTAAAGTTTGTAGTTGACTGATTCTGTTTTTTTAATAATTTTAAAGAGTTTCAGTTTCTGATGATCTAATTTTTTACTTGATCTTTTTATTTTTATGTTTTATCACAGTAGAAACACTTTCTTCTTCTTCTTAAATTAAGATGTCTTCTAGCATTTTTTATCATAATAATATTTCATTTTTTTATTCAGAAATTTGATTTTTCTCTGTAGATATTCATACAATTTCTTTATCTGATCTGTTTTTAATTTTATTTCTTAAGCTCTTGTCTTGTTTAACAGTTCTTCTTGTAAAATGTCTGATTCTTGTTTGTAATTTGCATAGAACAGCGTGACTTCTATGATTACATTTTTTAAACTATTGTAAGTTAATTGTGTCATGAGTAAAAGTTCTGCTCAATTGTTTTGTTTGTAATTAACATAACAATGTAAATATTGTTCTACAGTTTAATTCATTCTTTTTAATTGTTTATTTATTTATAAATGATAGACTGTAGAAAGCTTGCTTTCAATTCTTATCTTTACTAATAACATTTATTAAAACTTAAAGATAAATCTTCTGTCTTGATCAGTGACAATTTTCTTTAGTATCTTAAAATTAATAAACACATTTCTGAGTATAATGTGTACTGTCTCTGATGTTGTGATGACTTCTCAGTATGAAAGAAAATAAGTGTATTTTATAAGTCAATCTATAATTGTAAGTATAGAGTTATATGATTTCTTTTCATGTAGCTCTTTAGACTTGAGTAGTTTCATTATAAAGTTCATTGCTATTAATTCTCAAGGTTTTTAAGATAATGAAATTGATTGTAATTGTTTATATGATGCATGTTGCTCTGCTTTAACTCTTTTACAAGTTTTACAGTTTTAAATGTACTCTCTAATGATTGTCTACATGCTCAGTCAGTAGTACTTTTTTAATATTTACTTAACTGTTTTTTGTATCTTAAAATGTTCTGAGATGACTAAATTATGTTTCTCTCTTAACACTTCTTGTTAAACAATTTTTAGTATATATATTTGTTACTTATGCATGAAGATCTCATTAATTTTTTATTATGTTTCTTTTATTCATTCTTCTATTTTCAAAGCTTCTCTGATCTTTTTTAATGTAATCAATGCTTTGATTCTTACATACATGATTTAAATTGTCTAAGAGTTAAAGATCATCTGTTTCTTCTTCTTTTTAAAAAGAATTTGCTTTTACATTTTCTTGTTCATTAAATCAAGTCTTTGACTTAAAGCATCTACTTACATGTTTTCTTTTCTCTTACAATGTTAAATTTTAAAATTGTATGCTGCTAAGGTTTCTGATCATCTAGCTTATTGTCTTGTTAATTCTTTTATAATCATAAAGTACTAAAGATTGTAATAATCTGATAGTATTGTAACCTGGTATTTGACTTCTTTTAAATATACTCTTCATTTTTTCAACACAGTCACTATTGTTAATAACTTCTTGTCATGAACATTGTAGTTCTGTTTCATTAATGACATGATTCTTGTAAAGCAGGTTATAAATCTCAGTTTCTCTTGCTTATCTAGCTGTTGTAATCTTGTGTTAATAGCACAGTCTAAGACGTTGATGTTAACAATGCTTGACTTTTCTGAATTAAAATGTCTTCTCATCTCTTCTTGTTAAAATACTTTCTTTATCTTGTTAAATGCTTCTTGTTGTCTCTCTTCTTATTTAAATGATGTGTTTTTTTAGAATAACTTTATTAGCTCTTATATAATTTTTAAAAATCTTTGAATGTATGTTTAATAATAGTTAGTTAGTTCATGAAATGACTGTACTTCTATGACATTCTTTGATGTAGATCAGTCTATCACTGTCTGTATTTTGTCAGAATTTATTTGTATTTCTTCAATGAAGATGAGATGTTCTAAAAATTTAATCTCTTTTTTAAAAAACTTACATTTTTCTAGTTTTAGAAGCAAATAATTCTTCTTCAGTTTATCAGAACTTTTTTAACTTTCTTTACATGATTCTCTTAACTGTTGATCATGTAGATCAACACATTGTTTAAGTATGTGATTATAAATATGTCTAGATATTTATACAGTACTTGATTGATCATGACTTAAAAAGTCACAAGTGCATTGATTAGTTTAAAGAACATTATTAAGTACTTGTAAAGTCTGAACCTTGTTCTGAAAGCGGTTTTTCATTTCTCTTCTTCTTTCATTCATATTAGGTTATAGGCCTTTTTAAGGTTTAACACTGTAAACTAGATTATTTCTTAAAATCTATTCTGTATTTTCTTAATAAGTGATAGTGAGTATTAATTCTTTATCATGATGCTGTTCAGCTGCTGATAGTTCACACACAATCATAGATTTTTATTCTTTTTTAAGACAAATATCACTGAATATTCTGCTGATGATATAAATGATCTAATAAAGTTCTTTACTTTATTTTCGTCTATGTACTTTCATAGTTTTAACAGTTTCTTTTCTATCATTCAATATATAACAGAGTAAATAAGTTTTTCTCTCTTTTGTATGAGTATTTCATGATCTCATTCTTTATGTTCTAATAAACTCTGTAATATTTTCTTTTCTTAAAATATTTTCTTGAACTTTATATACTCTTTCAGTATCTTGATTGTTTCAGTAAGTGTAGCTAATGTTATTATTCTTTAATCTTAATCTTTCTTAACTTTCTTTGTTGCTTAAATCTTTTTATTCATAGCTTTGTCTTTAGTTCTTTCTTTACTGTGATTATTAAACTTTAAGATTGTTGATCTCAGAGAACATTTACATTTTGTTAGTCTTAATTGTCTCTTCTGTTAATTTATTTCTAGATTGTGTTTCTGTAATCATAAGTATTCAAGTATCATGTTGTATTCTTTAATCTATGTAAAATTAAATATAATTTCTTCTTTATGATCTTCTATTCTCATTCATATTAAATATATTTCTCTGTTAACTTTTTCTAGATTAACTCATTCAAGTCTCTGTAAACAGTAATCATTCTGTTTAAGTCTTGTTAAGATTTTGTTTCTTTTTACAAATCTCTTGTTTAGAAACAACTTGATCATCTCTAAATCTAGTAGTGCACATGCATCTTGCTCTGTTAGTTTTGTTTAAATCTGTAGATGTAATGCTTCTTCTGTGATGATTAACTTCTGATTTCTTTTACTATTTCAAGACTCTATTTCTGAATAGCATAGTCATTTTTTAACTCTGTTATAATTTTCACGAGTTTCAAGATCTTAATGTTCAATGTTTTATATAGAGTTTCTACATCTTTAACATTCTCTTGTCAGTTCAGTGTTTTCTTTTTTTATTAAATTTTTTTAATAATATATCTTTATATATCTTGTTCTGCTGATTTACATTATTTGTTGTAGCATATTCTTAATGTTTTATCATCATTGACATGTCAATGCATTCTTTCTTCTTTAAGTGTCTTAATAAGCTCTGTTAATCTTCACTCTGTTTATTTTTGTTAATAAGCATGTCATGCTTCTGTACAGCTTGAATTTATGCAGAATATTTAAGCAATATTCTTATAATCTCTGTAATTGATGTTTAATCTTAAATTCTCTTGTAGTTTTTTTAATATAAAGATAGATTTAAATGACAACAGTTCTGATAGTCTTATTTACAATGCTTTGAGTGAGTATTTCTTCTTCATCTTCTTGTCATTATGTATCTTATAAAGATGATTTTAACATAGCAATCATGATGTTTTTACACATTTAAAATTGTTTGTCTTTGATTTCACTGTCTGCAGTTCATTATAGTCTTACTGCTCAAGATTCTTTACTGTAACTTATAGCATTTTTATTTGTCTTTTTAATGTAAAGATGAGAGACTGTCTGTCTACAATCTTCTCTTCTTTCTTAAATTCTGATATAATGTCTTCATCATCATCACTGTCTGATATAAAGTCATTAATATCACTGTTATAAACTTGTATAGCTTGTAAATGTCGTCTTTTTCATAATGTATATCTGAATTCTTTTTTTTCATTTATATAAATTAAACAATCTATATTCATGTAAAAAGCTCAATGTATTTTATCATGCTTTGAATGCATTATATCTCTTATATCTTGTAAGTCAGATACTTCTTCTTCATTGATGTTGTCTAAACACACTCAACATTCTTCTATCTTACAGTTATAAAAGATTTCATGATATGAGTGATTAAAATCAGTTCATTGTCATTTAATGTTGTTCTGTTGCTGTTATAAATAATATTTACAGTTGCACTTAAACATTTTATATTCTCAGTGTTGTAAATGATTCTTCTTTCTTATATTCTCATTCATTTTCTTAACATAATATTCACACTTTAAGTAAAGTAGCTTAAATGTCTTGTTCTTCATTCTTATCTGTTAATGAACATTCTTACATAATTCTTATGTTTTCTGTTTATAATTTGTTTAAAACCTGTCATGTATCTGCTGCACTGTCTTGCTATACATTTCTTATTCTTTTTATATTTGTTTTATGTATTACTGTCTATCTTCTTGTGTAACGTGTTGTTCTTAATTTTATAGATGTTAAATAGAATTGTTCTGTGTCTGAATACTTGATTCTGACTTCTGATAAGTGTTAAAGAATTCATTTTCTTCTTCTGTAACAATTTCTCATTTCTCTTCATCATCATTTGACTGCATCATAGTTCTTAAATGTTTAATTTCTTAATATTCTTCTTAATTCACTCTCAGCTTCTGATCATATCATGACTTTTTCTGTAAGCATTTTCTTGCTTGATAATCTAGTTTTTTATAATTAAAACATAAATTTTTCTTTCAACATCTTTGCTTCTTATTGTCTTAAACAGTAATGTTAAGTTTTATAGATTGGGATTTATAAACATTATTCTTCTTTTTAAACTTCTTGACTTGTTCATTGTACTGTCTCTTTTTTTTAAATCATTGTTTATAAAGTTGATTGTCAATTCTGACTGTTATTCTCATTATCTTAGACAGTGTTATTGATCTTCTTTCTAATTATGTAATTTTATCTTTAATCTCATTCTTTAATTCTTGATAGTAGCTTGCTGTTAAAGTCTTGTCATCTTAGTCTAAGTGTAAGATAATCTGCTGAAAAGTAAATGCATAGCTAGTCACTGATTTTATTTACTATAAATTATAAACTTTTTACACTGCTGTCTGCTTTTCATCTATTTCTTTAAAGATCATTTTAATCTTTTAAACAAAAGTATTATAGTTTCTGAATATTATGTTTATTTTGTCATTCTGATTGTCTGCTGAGTCATGAAATCATAATCTTATTCTAAGCTTAAATCAATTAAAAACTGTCTTAATCAGAAAGATTAATGCTGCTAAAACTTTGTCATGTTCTTCTTATAATTTATCTAAGTTAACTGCAAGATAGACATTCATTTATGTTAAAAATACTTTTATTTTCTCTTGTTTTCTAGAGAATAAGATAGATAAGTTTATCTTTAATGATCTTACATTACATTTCTCAAGCTGCTTGCATTTTATCACTAGATCTTTATTAACTTTTAAAATGATCTGAATATCAGGCTTAAGACCTTCAGTCACTGATTCTGCTCTTGATGTCATAGCTTCTTTTTCTCTTTAACTTTTCTTGACTTTTCTTTGAAAGATATCTTATCTGCAATTGATTGTATGTGGTAACAAACATTGTTTACATACAGTTTTCTCAATTAATAGTGTATATTTCTTCAAGCTAGGGTTCTTTATATTCTTGAATTAGAAACGATCAATGTTAATCACAGAGTCTTTTAATAGCAAGCGTTTATAAGCAACTGATTAAAAATCAGTTTAGTTGTCATGTCTTATACTGCTTAATGACTAAAGAAAGCTGTAAATGTCACTATCTAAGCTTGCTCAACGTGAAGAGTAAGAATAGCTTCAGTGTTGAAATAGATACAGAGTGAAGTATAGTTCAATGTACAATCGTACTGTGTGTGTAGTATAGCAGAATATACTAAGTAATTAAGACTAAGATTATATGAAAATTAAAGAGAATTAATATGCAATTGATTGTGAAGAGTAAAGAATTAGAGTGATAGATGTAATAGAAAGTAGAATGAGAATAAGAATTAATTGTGATTAAGAAGATAAGCTTCTATGATTCTAAGGGTAAATGAGCGTCTTTATATACATGATGAAATCCCTTGATAGTTCTGATAGTCCTGGTAGTTCCAGGAACTACTGGCACTACCTGAACTACTGATAGGTTTGGTAGTTCTGGTAGTTCGTCTGTCTATTGAACCTACCATATCTACCAGACACGTGATCTCCGGGCTTAGGTTCCTCCTGTACTGTCTATTTCCTTAGTCCGCTTTGTTCCATTGGCTCTGGTTGCTCCTGCGGGGTGTCTCTTTCTCAGGTTCGTAACATGATTGCTTAAGCTTTCTTAATAATGTTCTTCAACATCTACAACTCATTATTATTAAAAAATTATAAATTTTAAATAAAAACTTATTAAGATACAGACATGCTTCATTCTAAAGCAATGCTTACACTTTTTACATTAATCTTTTATAAAATTACAATGATGACATGAAGAGTTCTTTTAAAGACAGATACAGTGATAGCAGTATGCTCTTACATTTTGCTTTAATATCTTAAAAGACTTGTCAGTCTTCTTGTTCTCAGCGTCAGTGAATTTCATGATCAATATGTCAAAAGATCATCTTAAAGAGTCTGACATTAATAAGTTTACAGACTGAGAGAATGCACTCTCTAACACACTGCTATAATCAAAGACCTTATTTTATAAAAACAACAAGTCATTTAATTCTGTGTAGAACATTAACACACTCTCTGCATTCTCATAGATCTGAACATTAAATACAAACTTTACAACAGCAGTTTAATATAATGTAAATCTTTAATTGTTTTAATTCAGAGAGTAAGAAGTTAAGAAAAGTTTTAAATTAATCTTATTTATTTTTCAAGCTTACATTGTTTACTATGTAGCTTCATCATGCTCACTCACTGTTTCTCTTTCATTTTAACAAGTCTACAAGCTCTTTTTCTTAAGTGAGATTAATTATAATAATCTTCTTGTTTTAAAGATTCATGACTGCTGATAGTTAATACAAAATTTCATCATTATCTGATAAAATTTTTTTTTTTTTTATAAGTTAACTTTTTTTGTTATATGTTGAGAGTTTCTTGTTATCTTATTACACTGTTATGTTTCTAGTGTTGTGCTAGCATTCTTCTGAGCTTTTTATTACTTTTAATAAATATTTATTATGACTTACTAAGATGAATGATCTGTGGTGTAATCATTGTAATTGTAAATTAACTAATTAAGCATGTTTAATCAACCTTACATATTCACTTATTATTAGTTTCTTTATTTACACATTGCAAGAAAGCCATATATATTATTATATTTTTATATAACTAGCTAGTTAGATAAATGATCAATCAAATCTATGGTTAATATAACAATATAATAAATCATTTCAATACAATTCTTTCACTCTTTTAATGTAATGTAATTTGTTATTGTAATGCTTTACTACTCAGTGTTAATGTTTCTTTTTTTTAATTAATCTTTAGTCACTGCTTTTTCAGCTGAGAATTTTGTATCTGTAAGCTTAATGCGCTACTCTCACTGCATGCTACTTTATTATCATTACTACATGCTAATGTTCAGCAAATTTTTTTATCTTTATATCTTACAATGTTATTAATTTTTCTCTGTGTTTGCTTCTACACTGTTTTAATCACTGTTCTGTATCTTTAAAAAAGAGTAAAGAAGTATTAAAAATGAATCTGTTATATTTACTATGATAAAGAGTAAGCAATTAGATATGAAAGAACTATACTTTATGTTATGCTTAATACACAAGAAGAAAAGCTTAAGAAAGAAGAGAGAAAGAAAGAAAAGAGTGTAAAAAGTATGCAGAAGAGAGCTTAAACATATACTACAAGCAAGATTTAACATGCATTGCAAACAAGAGCTAGTCATTAATGTAAAAGTTATTAGTCTGTTTATATAAAAAGATAGTTTAAATGAGAGCAGCAGAGCAGTTCTTGATATAAAAATTTTATTACTTTATAATTCAGTCTTCTAAGAATTTAATTAAACATGAAGTTAAGAATTTTCTGTTAAATGTAAAAAAATGCTTTTACACTTAAAAACTCATGATGCAACAGAGAATTGATTTAGTTAATTTTAATAGTGTTAATGCTGACAGAGCACTGCCAGACAATGATCTATTCTCTAGTGTTGATTTATTCTTTAACAATGAGCTAGAGCTAGCTTTTAACAAGACATTAGGTTTAAAGACAGTACTATTCATGCCTGCATTCACACATGAATAGATAAAGAATTTAATATAAATTAAAGCAATGAGACAGATAAACTATTAAAAATGATCTACTCATGTGAAAAGCAAGTCAAAGACAATAACATTTTAATTATACAGCAAGACTGCAAGTAAAGAAAAGAGAAAGATAAAGAGAAATAAAATACAATCTGAGTCTAGATGTTAAGTTACTATAGATAAAGACCAGAATCTTCAATATAATGTAATATGTAATATAAATATTTAAAATATTAAATGCATGAAGCTGAAATGACATAGCAGCATACATTAATTGTCAATAGTAAAGTTAACAGTTGTTTATTAAGAAGCAGTAGTAACAATAGTTTATAGAGACTTTATAAAGATGTAAACAGCAATGACGTTGATGAACATGACACAGTTATTTAAGACATTTTTACATTGTGTTAAACTGACTCAAGCCGCAGAGCAGTAGTGAAAACACTGTAAGAATAAACACAGAGAGAGATAAACAGTGTAACAAGACATTACAAAGATAAAAACATGTTTTAAAACAAGACATTAAAAAGTGAGCAGAAGTAAAGATGATGAGAGTGACATGCACAAAGAGTTATAACAATATAATAGCACATACACACACAACGCTTGCAAGCACAAGAATGTGAGATTCATTACACTCAGTGTTAAGTGAAATGTAACTAAGACAAGACTCAATGAAACAGAAGAATAAAACACTGACACTAAGTGACTCAAGTAACTGTATCAAGAGAAAAGTCAGTGAAAAAAAATTAGATAGACAATTAAGAACAACAGAAATACACTGCAACACAGAGAGTAACATTAAAACATTAAACTTAATTAATTTTTCATGACATGAGAATTTAATATAAATTAACATAACATTAAAATGTTAAATCTAATTGATTTTCTATGACATGAGAATTTAATATGAATTAATGTAACATTAGAACGCTAAACTTGATTGATTTTCTGTAACATGAGAATTTGATATAAATTAACATGACATTAGAACGTTAAACCTGATTGATTTTCTGTGACATGAGAATTTGATATAAATTAACATAACATTAGAACGTTAAACTTGATTGATTTTCTGTGACATAAGAATTTGATATGAATTAACATGACATTAAAACACTAAACTTGATTGATTTTTCATGACATAGAAATTTAATATAAATTAACATAACATTAAGACGCTAAACCTGATTGATTTTCTATGACATGAGAATTTAATATGAATTCACATGACATTAGAACGCTAAACTCAAATCTTGATTTTTCATGACATGAGAATTTGATATGAATTAATGTAATATTAATATGTTAAAGTGATTTGATTTTTTGTGCTATATAATTAATTATTATTATATAATAATGATTGCTTATACAGAACAAAACTTGCATTGATTAATAGTATTCTACACATACTGCGTGTAATTAAATAATTATTTATACAGAGTAAAACTTACAGTCTATAAAGTACACTGATTACAAGAAGTTGAAATGTAAATTTTTATTCATTGTAAGCTCTTTATAAAGTATAATTATTATTATTTTATAAAACTAAGTTGCAGACTCTTTATACACAGCTAGATGATTACTTGTACACAGACTTTGTATGCACAGCTAGACAATCACTTGTATACAGACTTTATATACTAAATGATTGCTTGTACACAAGCTTTGTATGCACAGCTAGACTGTTGCTTATACACAAGCTCTGTATACACAGTTAAATGATTGCTTGTACATAAGCTCTGTATGCACAGCTAGACAATTGCTTGTACATAAACTCTGTATACTAAATGATCACTCATACACAAGCTCTGTATATACAGTTAGATGATTGCTTGTACACAAGCTCTGTATGCACAGCTAGATGATCGCTTGTACATGAACTCTGTATACTAGATGATCGCTCGTACACAGACTCTGTATACACAGTTAGATGATTGCTTGTACACAAGCTCTGTATGCACAGCTAGACAGTCACTTATACATGAACTCTGTATACTAAATGATTGCTTGTACACAGGCTTTGTATACACAGTTAAATGATTACTTGTACACAAGCTCTGTATACACAGTCAGATAATTACTTATACATAGACTGTGTATACACAGTTAAATGATCACTTGTACACAGACTTTGTATAATGATTTAATTTTTCATGACATACAGAATTTAAAGTGAATTTCTGTAACAAATAATACACTAACTTAATTAGATTTTCTATGACATGAAACTAGGCTTGATTAGATTAAACATGACATTTACTAAACCTGATTAAGCGTGCAGCAAATTTTATAAAATTAATAACTTCATTAATA
>LGRN01000049.1:0-92843 GCA_001883825.1 Emergomyces pasteurianus Ep9510
GGGGGGGGGGGTTTTTAATCAACCTCGAGACAGCCAGGGCAGGTTCCTTGGCCTTGGTTTGACGCTGCGTGCGTTCTTTAGCCTACAAGCTGGAAGAGGCGTGGACCTCAGCACTAACTTTGCTGGGCAAATCTGGGCAGGAAATAATAGTGTAATAATGGATGGGTAATATTTTGCAAAAAAGCTGGAGCTAGCAGCTTAACTCGTGCTAAGAATAACGGGGGGAGGGCTTTGTTTTTTAAGAAAAAAAATTTAAACAAAAAAGAAAGAAACCTTGGAAAAGCGCGCACCCTAGCAGCGCAAGACAACATCGCGATAGGAAGTGGGAAGAAGAAGAAGAAGAAGAATAATAATAATAATAATAATAATAACAGCAGCAGCAGCAGCAGATAGAGACAGCTACAGCTGCAGCACAAAAATAAAAGAAAGAAGCGAGAACTTGCGAAAAAATTGGGCACAGTCCAGGACAGTACGGTACATTTGCCGTGTTGGGAAGGGCCTCACCTCACCTCACCTTCAACCCTCACGCTCAACCCAACAGCCAACCAGCCAGCCAGCCAGCGCTCCTGCTGCTTCCTGGGGGGGTTTCTATTATATCAGACTCCAACATCGTCCAACACACTCATCGAGCCTCCAACCTCACGTCAACCTCATCTCCACCTCATCTCCACGCCTCATTCTCTCCTGTCCCCCTTACACCCGCAACCTGACACACCGGTTTAGCTCTTTATCTCTGTGCATCCAATCCACCGGTCGAGAGGGCAATCAGGAACAAGCAAGGGAATGCTGCCCGCTCTTGTGCTCAGCGTGAGTCTTTGTACGCCCTCGTCTCATACGCTGTACCACTCTTCTCCCCTCCCCCCTCCTACACCACAGTAATCCCAGCAGCCCCAGCAGCCCCAGCACCCCCCAGCATCCCAGCTGCTCGTCTATCGGCCTGGTTCCCTGATCTTCGTCATCCCATCCCAACTTTCTCCCCAACACCGAAGTGCCAAAAAAAAAAGTTAGTGAAAAGGAAGGGAGAAGCGGATGAAGATGATACTTTGACATCTCCGACTCGTACCTTTACCGAACTGACAGAACGTCCCGCCAACTTAGTAACTAACTCGTGTCTGTTTCTTGCAGTGTGCTGATTCCTTTTGCACAAAGCCCTGCAGTGCGATCATGCTTTCGTCTGTGTGACAGCTTGATGCTTTTTCCGCTTCTCTTTGTCTCCCCTCAATAGCCTTCCCACCGGTGTTGTTTCGCAGCTACTTACTTCCCCCTACCAATATCTCTCCCGCTTGCAAACAAACACTCTTCTCTCTACTCTCCCCTCCCCTCTTCTGGCTCCCCGTGCCGTGATCGCTCGTCTCTCTCTCTTCCTCCCTACCCCTGGCGAGAAACACCGCCTGTTCTTATCCATGGTCTGCGGCCTTTGGACTCTACTCTCCATCACGGTTTATATACGGACTGACCTTGAGCAACGTAAGTCGCTTGCTTCTGCTCAAAACGGTCCTCCCTTCCCCCACCTCACCATTACACAAATATCAATCGACGAGGTATTCCCGTCCTTTTTTCCTCCCGTTTCTTCCCTGTCTCTGCGACCAACCTGAAAGCCCGACTCGCCTCGTTTGACCGATTTGTTTATATCCTTTCAATAACGAGAAATATTAATCACCCAATGAGCTATAGAGTAGCACCACTACGCTAATCGCGCTTCTTCCCATGCCAGGTGAAATATGAGTTGAGTTGACCTCGCTCTCAACTGGGTAATTTTATTGCTCCCTCACCCCGGCTGCCTGCTGCGATTTGCGCTGGCAAACGAAAACGGTGTTTCTTTCTTGCTGTCCAATTGCCCGCTTTGCTTTTAGTTAGAATATCGGGACTCTCCCATTACACCCTACGTTTCTGCCCAGCGCTTCAGTAAACAAGTCCTGTACCGTTTCTTTAGTTCCTGCAGAGCAAATATTTCCTCCGTGGACTTTTCTTCCTTCCCAATCTTCGATAATCTCCATTAGCCTTCTTTTCTTTCAACTCCTCTTTCTTCCTCCCTCGTCGACCTGAGCCTTCATCCTCACACTAGCTTTGGATTCCACTGACTGGAAGGTCCCCTGCGCCCTTTCTAACACTGTATATTGTGTACATGACCTGGCTTCTTCAGGCTTCAACCTGATCAAGAGCTTTTTTTTTTTTTTGAGTTCTGCTTCTAGCTTCCAGTGGTAGGTACCATAGTCAACCCACATGTTCCGCACTGAATCTTCACTCCCCAGGGCATTCACTGTTCGAAAATGCTAACGTGAGTAATAGCCATAATTTACTTTAACCACCCCTCTAGATTTTCGATTTTATGTGCACGGTACCCTGCGAATATATCTTCTCTGTCTTCTCTGTGAACATTTTTACATTCTATTGTGTACCAACAAAGGTTTCTCCAAAAGTTGCATACACACACTCGAGATACCATCAAGATACCCCTTTTTAAGACATTTGATTCTTTCAGTGGTTTTCACAAGCTGGTTCTTTTTCTGAACTACATCTTCCCAACATGACTTCGGCCTTAGCGAATGGCGCTGTTTCGCAACGAGTAAGTTCTTCTCAACGGTTTTTCTTCTGCTGGGTAGTATCGCACTTGTTTAACTAGGAACTTGACAACTAACAGTACCGAACGTTGTAGAGCCGTGGCCAACCTTCCAATATTGGCTCTTCATCCACTGTGAAGGACACTGATGCCTCTCACGTACCCCAGAGCTCAAGCATTGGCAAAACTTTTGCAACACCAAAAACAAACTGGAACAGTAATATCTGGGGCAACAATGGTCTGGGAGGTGGATTTGGGGATGGAGCAATCGATAGTGGTCGAGGACGAGGTATTTTTTCACTTAGCGCATCCACACATATTTTCTTGAAATGAGCTGCTAATTAGTTCATTTGCCTACCAGATCACAAAAGCCATGGGTCTATCCCTGAGATTCCAATTGAAGGGAAAACCGGATCCGGGTCTCTACTGTCGACTTCGGAGTCTGACGGTTGGACGGGACGTAGTACCTTACCCTGGGACCTCTCCAACTCGACTTCTCAGTTGCGAGGCCCATTGGCCAAGCATCCCGGTCAAGCTCGCCAAAATGACCACAGTACTCCCTTGAGCATGAACGGCACATCTACTGGTTCGCCCTCATCATACTTTTCTGTTTCTAGATCATCGGCTATCGGTCACCACTCTCACAATCCCAACAATAAGTCGTTCATTACGCAACCTGACACACTCCCCTCTCCCATTGCCCAAGATAGCAGTGGACTCGTAGGGTTTAATGCCTACAGGCCTGATGAAGCTAGTCTCCATTATATCAATGGTGCCCCTTTTAGGAACAACTTGGGTACAAAACTACACAACAAACAAGGGTTATCATTGGGCGACATGGATACCTCATTGCCCGACAACAACACCAACTCGCTGAATCTCCGATCCTTCTCCCCCAATGGTACTGATCAGACCCCGGGGGCAAGGGAGAATTCTCCATATGGTCATGTTTCCCATAATTCCGTTTCGTTTGTTCCACAGAGACCGGTGCACTCAGCTCATGCTTCCTTCCATTCCGATTCTCATGGCAGTGATCCTAGATACGTCGGCTCACACCACGATCTCGGGTCTGGCATTAGCAAACTTCATATGCAAGATGATGGGTACAACTTTAGCCCCTCTATCGCATCTCAGAGACCACCTTGCCACTCGCACGCCTCGTATGATGCATCATCGGCCAGATTCAAGCCTTATTTGGGTCCTGACAATGGACCTGGTGCATATATCTCAGATGATATGTGTGATATCCCGGCTAATCATCCGTTTAATGCCGCCCGCTTGAGCGATAGAGGTCCTGCTTCGCCGACTGTTAGCGATTATACTCGCGGGGTGCGCAGTTTCTACTCTGCTGGAGGAACTCCAATATCCAACGGCCAGTTCCGGACCTCTTCTGGAAGTCGCCTGGCGGGGCAGTTGCCAGACGGACAAACAGAACTTCTAGAGCGAAAACTTCGTGGCTTGCAGCAAGAGCAGCAAGATTACTTGCAATCAATGGCTAATCCGCTCCATGCACGACTCTCCCTTGCTCAAGGGTATGGATTTTCGGGTTATCAAGCGGTTCCCAGAGTGAACCTGCTCTCTAATTATTATCCTGTTGCGCCCTTTAGTGGAGTAGGACCGACGTCTACTTTACCCAGGAGTCCTCATCGCGAACCAGATCCGATTCAAGTTGTTCGTAGTCCTCTGCTTGAAGAGTTCAGAACGAACAACAAAAATAACAAGCGATACGAACTCAAGGTGACAGCACACCTTTTTTTTTTTTTTTAAATCCTCTTTGTTGGCTTTCATGACTAATGTTTCCTTATAGGACATCTATAACCATATCGTAGAGTTCAGTGGCGATCAGCATGGTTCGCGATTCATCCAGCACATGTTGGAGTCTGCAAATAGCGACGAGAAGAACCAAGTCTTCCGCGAAATCCAGCCTAACGCCCTTCAGCTTATGACGGACGTTTTTGGAAACTACGTTGTTCAAAAACTTTTCGAGCACGGCAATCAGTCGCAAAAGAAAATACTGGCAAACCAAATGAAAGGCCATATCCTTGCGCTATCGACACAGATGTATGGCTGTCGAGTTGTTCAGAAGGTACAAATTGAATTTCCAGCCCTGCATTCACTTTATTTGATGCTAACAATACTACGTAGGCTTTGGAACATATCCTCACTGATCAGCAAGCGTCAATGGTGAAAGAGCTTGAGAACCATGTCTTGAAGTGTGTTAAGGATCAAAATGGAAACCACGTAATCCAGAAAGCGGTCGAAAGGGTCCCTACTGTTCACATTCAGTTCATCATCAATGCCTTCAAGGGTCAAGTTCAGCGATTGGCAGCCCACCCTTATGGTTGTAGAGTCATCCAACGAATGTTGGAACACTGCACCGAACCAGATCGCTTGGCAATCCTTGCAGAGCTCCACGCCTGTACCTCTAGTCTGATCCCGGACCAATTTGGCAATTACGTGATCCAACATGTCATCGAAAATGGCGACGAACATGATAAGGCTAAGATCATCTCCATCGTCATATCGCAGTTGCTTGTGTTCTCGAAGCATAAGTTCGCTAGTAACGTGGTCGAGAAGAGTATTGAATTTGGTGCAGAGGGCCAGCGAACCGAAATTCTGCGTCAATTGACAATGCCAAATGATCGAGGAGAAAATCCACTCCTAGGCCTAATGAGGGATCAGTACGGGAATTATGTCATTCGTAAGTTTATTTCGCAGAGCACTTTTTATTGATCCTTCGGTTCTAATACGCTTGTTTCTACAGAGAAAGTTCTCGGTCAACTTAATGGAGCGGAGCGTGAGACTCTTGTCAAGCAAATTGAGCCACAGTTGACTCAGCTCAAGAAATTCAGTTATGGAAAGCAGATCGTCGCTATCGAGAAGCTCATCTGTCACTCACACAGCACTGGCAGTCTTGCCGGTGAGAGTCCCTCGACTCATCGCAAAACCGAATCTCCCCTTCCTTTGAGTGAATTGGACACCTCTCCGCCCAGCGATTATGGCAGCGGAGCACCAGCCTCTCCCACTGCGGGTACTCAAAGCTCCCGAGGAAGCACTCTTGCAAGTACGAACACAAGCGTCGTAGAAGGCTCTATGGACCAGCAAAAGCAAAGCCTCGTTTCTTCTGCAGCCACCACTCCTATGTCTGAGCGCAATGGAGATTTACAAGTTTGTTAAATCGATAACTCGGATCCCAAGTCTGCACGTTAGTGTTGAAACTCTTCTGGCACTGACGGGGTGACACTTTCTCATTGTGATTTAATCTTCATTATTTTCGTGAATATCCACGCTTCCTTCGTACATTACGATTACCACATTTTCCATCGCCATTTAGCCCATTATCTAATATATCGCATCATAAACCCTCTCTCCCTCACCAGTGTGCGCACCCCTCACTCGGAAATCGCCAGAAGAAATATAAATCAACTACCAGAGGTGTGAGGTTGCAAAAAAGTATTTTCATGAAGCAAATTGCTCCCCTCACATATGCTGGCTTATATTCATGACATGACTGATACCCCACCATGCATTGTACCCCGGAACTAGAGCGCGATAGTATATTATTTCCTCTTCCTCACAAAGAAGCTGAACGAAAAAAGGACGGATTTTATGTCCCTTTTCTTCACCCTTTTATGTCAATTCTAATATCTTCGAATATCTTCGCTATTCAATCTTTTTCTATTCACAGGCTGCATACCGTACTCTACTTATTATTTATGACCTTCATCCTTATTGTTTTATTCACACTCACAAGCTCTTTCCGCCCCCTGTAATTTATTAGCTGTTTAATGGGTTTTATCTTCTCGATTCTTTCTCGGGTTCTATTCTACACTGATTTGTTTCTCTTTTTCTCTACCTTTCCCATGCCTTTTATTCTTACTTTTTTATTATTCTAGTCTTGATATATACTTTCGAGCTTCCCGTTGCAAAAAAACAAAAAGAAAAAAAAGAAGCCACGAGCGAATGACCACGGGTTTATTTTTGTCGGGAATCATGGGGTGTTTTTGTTGTATTTCACTGAACTCATTGTTTTCTGAAGTCAAAATATGTTATAATTTTATTCTGTGATTTAATTCATTTTACGTCAAAATTCCGCCAGTGTGCAAAATTTGCTTGATGTTATTATATTGTCGAGCTTTTTATTAAGTTATTACAGTGGAAGATAAATAGAAGATGTTTTCTGACATTTTTCTTTGCGCAATGTGCCTTTCTCTTTATATATATATTTTCCATTTCACTTCTTCTCTTTTCTTTTTCAATGCTCGGTGCTATTTTTCCTCTTCTTTCTTTTAATTTTCTTTTTTCCCTCACTTTTCTATTTTTGGGCGATATATGAAGAAATAGACATATATGTGTGCGTTCTACAATATTTTACTATTTATCCACTCTTCTATTATTATATGAGTTTATTCGCTTTCTTGTAAAGGAAGGAGAGCACTGTTTGTTGGTTATTTGGTAATATAGTGCATACCCGGGCTCAATGCTCTCCTAACTTCGAGCATTGTACTCCGTAAATGCTGATTTAAGGTTGCAGGGGGTTTGGCCGTATGTAAGTTAACTATCACTATAGCATTGAAGTTGAAATAAGGTTTCATGGATCCAATCAAAAATATTACAGTAGTAGGTAGCCGGTCGCGCAGAGCTGAGAGAGTCCACGGCTTGCTTCATGCTTGTATTTTATGCTTCCCGTCTTCGGAACTATGTATGTGGATTCAGATAGGAGACTTTCAAATCTGAGGTAGTTATGTATAATTGAAAATATTAAAATAAAATAAAATAAAATAAAAAATGGAAATAAAAATAAAGAGAAAAAGGAAAAGAAAGAAAAATAAACTGGGAAGATGGTTGTGAACAGGGCTTGAAACGGATCCAACTACGGAGTACATTCAGCGTAATAGAGGGCTCCGTAGATTGATTGAAAACCTAACGTACGGAGGAAAGGGCTTGTTAGTTGAATGAAAGGACCGCACCACTTCTTCCAGGTATATATATATATATATATATACATTGTACGGAGCAGGATCATTTTAGAACTGCGATACCTGTCATGCATGATCTCTGGGTGAGGGACGAGCTTTCGCTCCTCGCCTCTCACTTGTCAATTTCTGGCTGTTTCAGTTCTAATTAAAAAGTCGTAATTCAGGCTTCCGAGATATTATTCCAATCAAGCAACAGATGTGGATAGAGATTATGGAAATTTCAACAATAAATACAGTAACTTTTTTCATCACTTTATTTTTGTTATATTTTATTTTACCCCGGGCGGAGTTGGGAATATGTACTCTGAATGCCCGGGTACATTATATATATATATATTATGAAATTTTTGGCATGAGAATAAATAAATCAATTAATAAATATACAATGGTGGAGGACAGGCAGAGCTAGTAATAAAGAAGGACAAAAAGAAAGGTATTTAGTTATAATAGAAACCTCGCAAAACAGAATGGAAGAAGATAACATCCGCGCTCATGACATTTTTCTTTTTGTTTTATTCCGTCCGCTACTTATGATTCCGACCTTTTTAGACTGTAATCGAAACATCGAAACAAATGAAAATATGGTTGTTTCTGTTTTTCTTTTCTTTTCTTTTCTGTTTCCCTGCCTTTTTCCTTTTTGATGGATTCCTCTTTCGTTCCTCGTGATTGCTCTTTTTCTTTTTTTTCGTGTTTGGAAAATGTAATTGTTTCAGGTATGTCCCTTTTTCTCCCCCATTCCTACTCTACAGGTCGTTATCGACTCCATCTCGAAAAGTCCATACCAGAGAATACGCTGGTATCTGCTTGTGGTGCCCATTCTGAGGAAGTGGTGGTGCCCGGCCCGCCTGCGACATGGGTGGACATTTCTTCCGGCTGAATGACAGGCTTCGTATTCCGCCGGTATGAAGAATATGAACCGCCCTCACTTGGGCCATCGGTAGTGCCCTCCACCCCTCCATGCGCTGATGCTGCACTGGCACGATCCCGCAATCGCCGAATTTCACGGAGACGGTTATGCCAAGACGAGAGGTGTTCGCCGGATTCGCGACTGGAGACCATTGAGTAGAAAGAAGCGTTGAGAGCAATGATGCGAACGAAGGCGGCTAAATTTTTGCAGGAGATAACTTTGGGAATTGCCGACGGGGACAATTCCGGGAAATCTGCCTTGGTCATGACCTTGACAACGTAGAAGGTGTTGCTGAAATCAGGGGTATCTGTGGATTCGTGTTCGGAATCGAGTGTGTGAGAAGGGCTGATTCGGGAAGCGGGGCTGATGACGATGTTGACGAAGTTGAATTGTGATGGGATAGTGTCGAAGTTGAAGGAAAGATTCGAGCGGTTAAAAATGATGTTCACGAAACTGTTACCGATGTGTCGTTTTTTATTAACGCACTGAGGGTCGGTCTCGAGGTTTGTAGGCATCATCGTAGCGACGTGGTAGATGATTTCTGTCACGCGATCGCGCCACGCGTATGTGTACTCGCCATCGTGGTCGCTGTGTAATCCCTGGGTGTTGAATTTGGCATCCCTTATTGAAACTTTTGTTCCAAGACCCGAAAGGAAATAATCATAATCTGGACTCCCTGCCATGTTTGCAAGAATTTCAGCCTCTTTTGTTTGACCTTCTCCGATATAGATAACCCCAATTTTGTGACCGTCGACAATGTCATTCCTATCAAATGAGCTAATTGCCCGGCGAGTAAAGTCGTCATCTGGTAAAGGAATGGGCTGCATGCTTGTTGGCGTGGGCATGGCAGTGGCTGTCATTTGGAGTAGGACATGGCTTGGGAATATGGCCGTCCGTGAGGATGTGTCGTCGCTGAGGGAATGAGATCCAGGGTATGTTGGTATTTGATGTGGAAGAACTGGCGCTGTTCGTTGTTGATAAATAGCGTAGGTAGTTCCTGATGCTTGTCGTTTGGTAATCTGAGTTAATCCGCTCGCGCCCGCGGTTTCGATGGTAACGATACTCATCCCAATAATCCACGACCTCTTGATAACGGGACCATCCGAGTCAGAAGGCGGGAATCTCTCGAAGGGGATGGTATCACCTAAATCTGAGAACGTTACCCGCTGCATAAAATCAATGAAAACCTGGCTTTGCTCATCAACTACGTCATTCCCATGCTCATCCGTAAAGATCAGGCGCTTGGAGATCCAATTGACGTGGTTGACTCTGTCTTGTAATTTGAGAGAAAGAAACCAGAAAACCATGACATGGTACGTTAGAATGTAGACATATCTCGAGAGGTCATCAGCATTTGTAGAATCGATTGATTCCGAGTTGGGTTGTGTTGCTGCTAGTTCTTTAAGCCCTCCACTTAGTCGCGAGGGTAACGAGCTTGATCGAAAACTCAAAGGATCACCGGATTTGTATCTCTCCCTCGAAGTCTGTATAAATCGGACACAAATCCCAAATAAAGGCCGTATTTCTTGTTCTCGTAGATTGACATAAACCTCTGGTAGCCGAGCTAGCAGCGCCAAAAACTCAAGAATATGCGCAGCAATGTTAGATCGAGTGATTATTTTCGACATTTTATCGAGAATGGGGTTTAGAGCTTTGGTAACAGAGAGTGGTATCTCATGGCAGCAAACAGACAAAGCATGTATGCATCCGCGTGATGTTCTTTCCCAAGAACCGATACCTTGAATAAAGGCGCGTACAATTTCATCCTGCTCGCTTTTAGCGAAGTGTTGATGGAAACTGATCAGCATAGTAAGAGAGTCGAGAATACATGTAGCAATATCTGCCTTCTTCACACCGGTCCAGCCAAGGGGTTCTAGAAAGCTTTCGTTCTTTATTTGCTCACAAAGGACGCTGCGGAGGAGTTTGATCTGAGGAATTGCACTCTGGAAAAGGTCTCTGTTTATTAATTGAGGACCAAGATGCGCGAGTATATAGCTGTATATATCCCAGTCTTTCTCTTGCTGGAATAGTGAAATGATCGTTTCCAACCACAAATTTATCTTAAGAGGGATTTTGCGCCCTTGATTTTGTTGCTCAGGCGTGTTACTATCCAGATAGGCAACGGTGTGGAGGCTGGCAAACGGTGGTGGGTCTTCAGGCAGGCTCTTTGGCTCAGCATAAGTCCAAACGGGCGGTGCCCATTTCAAGGTACGAAGTTGGGCGGTTGCCCGTGCACTGCTGGTGGATAGGGGTCCGGATCCTGGTTCTTTTAAAGACAATCTACCAACCTGGCTAAGCGGTTGGTTCTCTTCTGTCTTCGGTGCACGTTCTGAGGTAGCCTCCTCGCTTATGCTTGGCCTAGATGTAAGGTCAATTGTCCGACATAAGACTGCAATCAAGAATTCATTTTCAGTGGCGGGAGTCACGTAGATAGAACTAGCCGAGTCGCAACGTAGCCGAAAAAGGAGTTTGAGAGCAGTCAAGCGTGAATCCGTCGGTCTACTCCGTGATTGGGCGATCTCGATCAGCTTCTCATATATAATTCCGGCATTTATTGGTGCGTCCCTCAGCGACCTGAGAAATATTCTAACCAACCCAATTGTCGCAACATTGGACAGTGATGCTTCCGACCCCTCTGCAGACGAAACAGGCCTTGAAATAGAATGAGAAGGAGGTGGAACCGATATTGGCGAAATTTGTTCCGTGTCATCATCTTTCGCTACATATGAGCCAAATGATTCCACCAAAAGTCTAAAGGTGTCTTCATTGCAGTTTTCAGAAGCTTTCACTAAAAACGACACTAATGCATCGAGGAAATAGTATGAACGTTCCTCCGTAAATTTAGCAAGCAGAGACTGTATAAAACCCTCCTTGTTAAATAAGCGGGCGGCGTTGTCGGACGTATAAGCGTCGTCGAGTGTGCTAAGGGCTTGCATGCGTACTTCTAGGTTTTTATCTTGGGGTAAAATGAAATTTTTAACAAGCTCCCGGGAGAAATGCGTCCATTCAGGGTGTTCTGGGTAACAAAGACGTTCAGTTTTGCAGAAGTCGAAGTAAAGGCGAGCTTGTGACGAGGTTAGTTGAGAATGGGCTGCAGCAAATAGATTACTTGAATTTAATCTCTGTTCTCCATCTAACTTTGGCCAGAGATACTCAATAGCAGTAAGAATACGACGGATATTGGCAGATATATTCGACTGCAGGTCATCGACTGCACTAATCCTGGAAGGTGAAGTTTGTCGCACTGCCAAATCTGGACTCAGGGGAAGAACATGTGCATTTAGGACCCTTTGCGAGCAGATGAGGATTAAGTGAATGAAATCTGCCCAAGGGTGCTGTACAGTCGTCGAGGTATACTCTCCCTGTAGCATACTCAAGCATACGTCTAAAATATCGGTATTTATACGGCCATCTTGTCTTTTAGCCGCACTCTGGAGGGAGTCAATGAGCATATCAAAAGATATAGTTGGCATTCCGTCTTGGCCATAGGCCGCCAACAAATCTCTAAATATATCCACTGCGCCACGAGTCACATTGAGGTTTCGATCTTGACGTTCCGATGTTTCTAGAAGGAAGGTATGTAGTAAAGAAACCATTCCTGATTGTTTCCTTGATTTTGCCAAGTTACGGACGGCTCGAGATGTAGGGCCAGCTAATGATTTGACGGACGCATGAATGCTACACAGCACCTCCAACAAGCCGTCGAAACTTGAGTCAGGAATGTCCGACGTGTAGATAATGGCGTCAAAAACAGAAAGGGAGTTTTTGATGTCATTGGCCGCAGTTGTTTGCTTGCAAATGATGAAAATTTGGTCCAAGAGCAGCTCGAGCTCCTCTGGATTCGGGGGGTAACGCTGTAGCGTAATAATATCAACGACCAGCTGAAACAAGTCTCCCAAAATACCTTCATCTAACCCGACACCGTTTTGACGGGCAGTCTTCGATTTTTTCAATTTCGAACGTGCTGAAGCCACTGCATTATAGAGAGGAACTATCCAAGAGGAAATGGTGGGTAAAACAGGTCTATCCGTAAAATCCAATTTCCTCCCATGGTCCGACAATGAAATCAAGGCGTTCACTTGGGCAGGAATAACGTCTGGAGGAAATGATTGAGAAATACAATGGAATAGAATTTGACGGCCGGCCAACGAAAGATCCTGTCGACGACAAATTGCCTCTAGAAGGCTAGAACCAGCTTTTCGAGCGTCGGCTGAGCTAGAGCAGTCGATAAGATATCTGCCTGCTTCCCACAGAGATAAAGCCTGTTCAGCGTTGAAGTAGTGTAAAGAACGGGCTGCATCTTCTGCTACCTCCAGGGCACCGGCAATTGGATGTTCATGACTAATCCCTCCTTTTAATGTCTCGTAATCGGGAGGTTCTTGGGTGTCTGGGATGGCTGCTGGAGAACCGCTCCCGCGATGCAACGACTCGAAACCGAACGTGACTCGACTACCCCTCCGGCCTTCCATCTCCTGGGGTGTGGCGTCTCCAATGCTGTTTCCATGCGGTACCGGCGATTGCGACTTAGGGCGGCCACTTGCTAATGTTTTGAAGACATCTGCAAAAGTTGATGAAGATGATTTCTGTTGCGGGGGAGAGGGGGCATCCCCAGAAGACATGCGTCCAACTGGACGGGTGGGTTACCGAACTGAAAGGAGTGGAATGATAATCGAAGGGCTACCAAGCTGTAACATAAGTGTAAGTTGATCTTATCATAGCATAAAATTGCGAAGATAACTCTGTTGGCAAACATAAAGCAGAGTGGGGACCTAGCCTATCAGATACCTAGGCTGTGGGGAGCGGGAAAGGGGGGACCTTGGGCGGGAAATAAGAAATGGGAAAATAGAAGCCTAATATAATGCGGAGAGAGTCATTCGTACAGTGAAATATCGAGCACACATCAAGCAAGCAAAATTTCAACGATAATTTTCCGGCCACCGAGGAGAGTTGTTATATCCAAGAGGAATTTGATAGGAATCGCGAGGGGAAGAACAATTACCCTTAGGGTTGAAAGGGCGATGAAGCGTTGCCTGGAAGTCACACAAAATAGAAAACGCACACCAGGTTGCGAAGGGTATAACGCTAAAGGAGAAAGGGGATAGTGAATACAGCGGGCGGCGGAGGAAAGAGGAGTAGTGGGGGAGGGGCGCGTTAAGGAGGAGGAGGAGGAGAGGGAGGAGAGGGAGGAGAGGGAGGAGAGGGGGGGAGATGAGGAGTGGAGGCGGCGGCAGCGGGAGAGCGTTGGCAATGCAAAAAATAAGGCCCGGGCCAGCAGTAAATCCGGGGAAACTTCCAAAGGCGGATCACTTGACTTGGACCAAGCATTTCGCGCCAAGACATGCCAAGCTCGTTCTCCGTGCTGTAGGAGTAGACATGCCTAATGTGGCTATCTTTACCCGCGAGAGATGACGTAAGGTGGCAGAATAATTATAACTCCTAAAAAGGGACTAGCAGTTTATTGTTTCTCACCGCCTTAGATGCCCCTCCATGCTGACATAAGCCAAACAAACTGCCCAAGCGGGCCATAGCAACGTGAAATAAGTACTAAGTTACGGTGCGAGATCTTTCCGCAGACTTCTCCGTACTGGGAGGAGAGCCTGGAGCAAGAAACTAGAAAACCCTTCGCTACATACCTCCGTTCTCAGAGTGGCAGATCCCTATATAAAGTTGTCCTGAAACGCCATCTCTCGCTTATACTTCTATCAATTTTCCTTTAATACCCCATCTAATACCAATTCCGGCGCTTCGGTTTCCTTTCGGGAGCTCCTTTCAACTCCGCAAAACCATGGCTGGTAATACAGGAGCCCTTTCTCAGCTTCTTGAAGCAAGCTTGGATCCACGGCAACACAAGCAAGGTAAGCATTCCAAGCCCCAGTAAGCATTCAAATTTATATTTATTCTAATGTCCCAATGTTCTCGCATGTTACAGCTGAGGCCGCACTTCGTCAGGAAGAGACAAAACCGGGCTTTTCCATTCTCCTACTTCAGATCACCGCTTCCGCTTCAACTCCATATAATACCCGCCTAGCGAGCGCGTTGTGCTTTAAAAACTTTATCAAGCGCAGTTGGACAGACGAGGACGGCAACTATAAGCTTCCGCTCGACGAAGTAACCACCATCAAGCGGGAACTGATCAGTCTGATGATTTCTGTTCCCGCGGGAATCCAGACTCAATTGGGTGAGGCCGTAAGCGTCATAGCTGATAGCGACTTTTGGGAAAGATGGGATACTCTTGTGGATGTATGCAATCCTCCGCTGACGACGAAAAAGGCGATGGCAGCATGCTGACAGGAGGTTATCATAGGACCTCGTTTCAAAATTTTCCCCGGACAACCCGGTGATGAATGTCGGTGTTTTGCAGGTCGCGCATTCAATTTTTAAGAGATGGCGACCTCTATTCCGGTCAGACGACCTGTATACTGAGATCAACCATGTTTTAGGGAAATTTGGGAATCCATACCTATCCCTTTTCGAGGTATTTAATTATTCCATTCTCCACTTCCTCGACCATCTACACAAATGCTGACATTTAATATCACCCGTAAAGTCACTTGATACCTTCCTTGAACAGAATAAATCCGATAGGGAAAAGCTTACGCAGGGTTTCACACAACTCAATTTGATGATAAAGCTGTTATACGATCTATCTTCGCACGATCTGCCCCCAATGTTCGAAGATCACCTTTCGGCTTTGGCCACCCTACTATTGAAGTACCTGGTATACGATAATGCGCTACTCCATACAGATGATGAATCGGAATCAGGGCAACTGGAGTTTGTAAAGGCTGGCATCTTCCAGGTTTTGACCCTCTATGTGCAAAAGTATATTGATGTGTTTGGAAGCCATATTCAACAGTTTATCGGGAGCTCCTGGAACCTTCTCACAACTATTGGACAAGAAACAAAGTATGACATATTAGTTTCCCGGGCTCTGCAGTTCTTGACTTCAATTGCGCGCATTCCGGAACATGCTGTCGCATTCCAAGACGAGGGTACTCTAAGTCAAGTCACTGAGAAGGTTATCCTTCCCAATATCAGCCTGCGTGAGTCCGATATTGAGATGTTCGAGGACGAACCTATCGAATTCATTCGCAGAGATCTGGAGGGCTCAGATAGTGATACAAGGAGGCGGGCTGCAACGGATTTCTTGAGGCAACTACTAGAGAAATTCGAACAATCTGTCACCAAGGTAGTGACCCAGTATGCCGACCATTACCTGGCGGAATACAGCAAAAACCCAATAGAGCAATGGAAGGCAAAGGACACTGCAGTCTACTTATTTTCGGCTATTGCAGCGAAAGGCGTTGCCACCGCCAGCCATGGCGTCACAAACACTAATAGCCTGGTTAATATAACAGATTTCTTCCAAAAGCATTTGGCATCCGACCTAGTATCCGAAAGTGGTATACAACCGATACTTAAAGTGGATGCTATCAAATATCTATACGCATTCCGGAGTCTGATAACGAAAGAACAGTGGCAGGAGGTCTTGCCTCTTTTAGTGAAGCATCTTGGTGCATCGGAATACGTCGTGTACACTTATACCGCTGTGGCATTGGAAAGGATCTTATTCCTTACGGACAGCAAGGGACAACCAGTCATCCCACCTAGCTCGATTACTCCGCTAGCTGGAGATCTTCTTGAGCACATCTTCCGATTAATTGAAAAGGACCCAGCGGCACCTAAAGTCCAGGAGAATGAATTCTTGATGAGATGTGTCATGAGAGTGCTCATCGTTATCAAAGAAGCTGTCGTCCCGCTTACAGACGGCATCCTGCGACACCTTATTACCATCACTCAGATTATCAGTACGAACCCGAGCAACCCAAGATTCTATTATTACCACTTTGAGGCACTTGGCGCTTTAATTAGGTTAGTAGATCAGTTTTTTGGTTGTGTATATAAAAAAAAGGAAAAAAAAAACCGTACTAGTATAGTTAACAGATATCGTTTTAGATTCGCTGCACCTACGCAGCCAGCAAAGCTGGAGGAGGCACTATACCCCCCGTTCGTCGCAGTCTTACAGAACGACGTGCAAGGTGAGCTTTCTCAGAGTGTTCTGATAATCATATGACCTTGTCAACTAAGTAAGACAATCAGAGTTCACACCCTATGTATTCCAACTACTTGCGGCGTTGCTCGAGGCAAACCCATCCGGAGCGCTTCCTGAGTACTATCAGAATCTAATTGGCCCCATAATCATGCCCACGATGTGGGAGTCAAAAGGAAATGTTCCGGCGCTTGTTCGCTTGCTGTCATCGATTATCCCACGTGGGTCAGACTCGATCACGAAAAATAACCAAATCGAGCCAATTCTTGGTATTTTCCAGAAGCTTGTCTCCTCAAAAGCGAATGAAAGCTATGGATTTGATCTTCTCGAAAGTGTCATAGCTAATTTCCCTTCGTATGACAGTTCACTGCCCAGCCCACTCCCCCCCGCCCCCAACATACATCTAAATTATCATATACTAATTGGGACGCTTTTTTGCTTTAAAATTAGAACACTGCTGGATAAATACTTCGTTTCCATTATCCAAATCATTCTCACCCGCCTCCAGAACTCCAAGACAGAAAACTTCGGCCTGCGATTTGTTCGATTCTACCACTTCATTTCCGCGAATGATTCCAAAGGCTATAGCGCCGATTTCTTCATTCAAGTGACAGAAAACGTACAATCAGGGTATGTCCTGCCACATTTCCATTTTCCTCTGTCCTGGATATCATACTTACACTTTCGTGCGCCCCCACCGCAGCGTGTTCACCCCAATCTACCTCAATATAATCCTCCCAGAAACCCAAAAACTTGCCCGCCCTCTCGACCGTAAAACCGCCGTAATATCCTTTACAAAAACACTCGCGAACTCCGAAGCCTTCGCCTCTCGCTACAAAAAAGGGTGGGCGTTCACCTGCGAAGCACTACTAACGCTTCTCAGCCAAGCACCCATCCCGGCCACAAAAGACGACATTATTGCCGAAAACGACGTTGAAGATATGGCATTTGGAGTTGGCTTTACGCAGCTGAACACCATCCGGCCGACGGCTAAGGATCCATGGCCGGAAATTGCTGGGCTGCAGTATAATATCTGGGTCAGCTCATACTTAAAGGAAGCGGATAAGAAGCATGGAGGAAGGATTTCGGCGTTTTCGCAAGAAAGATTGAGTCCGCAAGCGAAAGCTGGGCTGGCGGCCTATATTGGTGGTTGAGTGTGATTATTTTTTATCGTTATTGGTGAGGATTGAAAATTGGAGGGGAAAATGTACGAGGACTGGTGTTGAGAGATGGCATAATAAATAGATGGATGGAATGGTGATTTGATGGAGATGACGACGAGACGTTGGGGGGAAGGGGGAATTCAAATTTCGTGACATAGAATATCCCTTTTTGTCCCCACACCCTTTAATTTTTCAAATATAAAAGTTTGATGCGAGCATTGCGATATAAATTCATGAAGCTTCCGGCATTGCTTCACCGTTTTCCACTGCTCCCATGATCCATATTACGAGGTTGCCAAGGCCTTTTTATCCAGGCAGTGATTCCCACAGGGGAACGGACTATGCATGAACAAGGATACTAACTTCAACAACCCGAGAGCCCCCGAAATCAAAATGCATACCCCGAAACAGGGAATAAATTTGGGTACAATATCAAAGTGTTGCTAGAAAGAAACAGGCCAAAAATGCCGTTTCATACTCTCCCTTTCACCATCTCTCATGCACCTCGTCATGTCCCCAGCCCACAAGAGTGACGACAAAAACAAAAGAGAATTGAAAAAACAAGGAAGAAAGCAAAAGACGCTCTGCTAAATCCTTCCATCCACCCACCCGCCCAATCTGTTCAACAACATACATGGCGTGAGAGAATGAACCTTATAAAAACGCAGAAACTCATGTTACTCGTCAATCATTTGTTTCGTTATGCAGTACAACTCTCCCCACATGTTCTCCATATCATGTTACAACCAACGTATATGCCCAACCGTTCAAGCCCGGAAGGTGTATACTCTGTGCGCTCTATTTCCGCTCTATTTCCGGGTTATTGGGGGCACTGGCAGCTTAAATCGGTCACGTTTAGACAGGGCATGCCTACATAGTAACGGTAAGTATGCGGGCACTGGTTATAGTGATGCAATAGCAGCAAGAATTAAACATGCAAAAGCGCAGTGGAAAGGAAAGATAAAATGAATAGATGGATAGGTAGATAAGCAAAATAAAAACGTACGGCACCGCATGAGCTACAAGTCTTTGTTTCACCGTCGAAGGAAGCGCCGCATTTTGGGCAGCCATCGTGAGTGTTGAGGTGTGTGGTGGAGGTTTGTTGGATCATTTTTGATGATGGAGGTGGGACCTTTGTTTTTAGTTTGTATGTCTGTAGGTATGCAAGTGTGTAGAAGAAGTGGTGTTTGTGTATAGGTTCTTGGGGGGATAGGCCGTTTTGAATACTTTTGGGGGTTTGTGAGTGAGAATGAACAGTGGAGGCGGGCAGGGGATTTAGATAGGGCGTGCTGCTAATCAAGTGTATATATATAGTCTATATCTGTAGGAGGGAGAAGGAGGGGTCGGTGAGGGGCATCACGAATGATGTCAGCTGCAACAAGGTGTTTCAACTAAATAACTGATCGTAGCACACCTATCCTACAGGCCACGCTGTACTTCTTCTACGAAATGCTGAATTTCTTTAACACCATATTAGATATTAATATAATATTGCAGAGAGAAAGTATAGAAACACTCCTAGAGAATTTACTTAGTATTGTGATAAAAAGAAGCTACTCTTGTAAGCTTGAAAAAATTCTATAGAAATTTTAGAACATATTTCCGTTCCTTGCTCTATAAAATAATGAATCCTTAAGTAGATGTGAAAATATTCGCTACTTTAAATAAATACATACGCGACTGCCACTGCGACTGTGCAATCTAATGCCCTCGACAAATAGCGTATGGCGAGCTGAATGTCTGCTCCTTTCCTTGTGAAGGGATATATATTCATATATATGGGGGAGTCAACGAATAGCTCCCCACTGCATGTGCAGTACAGATATGCCCTGTTTGATACAGGGACGGACAACGAACTTGATTCGCTCAGCATATTACCTAGATTGCCGGACAACGCATGCTGCATGAACGAGCATTGACTGCCATTTCTCCAAGATGAGATGGGGGGATTGCACACTGAGTGACCATCTTGGTTTGGGCTTATAAGGAAGTGGGATAGGAATTCATGTTATGCAGCGCTACGAGAACTTGCTTTAGTTAGCATAGGTTGTGAGTGAACTGATGCCAAACTCACCTTTTCAAGCTATCACCACAGAGCCGGTGTTTACCGTTCGTTTCACCATCTATTTCTAAAGTCGGTTGCGTCGAGCGCTGCGAGCTGGTTTCCAGCATCTTGCACCTCAACCTGCAAATGTGTATCTTACTTCAATCATAATTGACATAGGTGGTGCAGCGCAGATCATAGACAACTTCCGGTCAGACATTGCATTTTTTCAAGCCGACAGCGCCCTCAACTCTTCCCCAGATCGCTGCGCCGGCAACCTGAAAGTGTCATGGAAGTGGGTGTCACACACTGGGCAATGGCATTATCGCAGAAGATCGCAGGGAATATAAGCAGGTCCTGTCTCAGGTCAACTTTCACATGAAACAGCACAATGCGCGTTACGGCTTTGTCTTGACAGACACTGAATTTGGTACCGATTAAACGGCTTGATGGGAATGGCGACCTGCTGGTGGCACAGTCTATATCGTGGGAACCGAGAGGAGAGAGACGCTTGAGAAACTTGGCCTTCAGAGATCCACGAATAGTAGATATAGTCATCGGTGGGAACATTGGCGCTAAAAGACGCCATTGGACGAATTATCAAATATCATTTTCTACAGACCTGTACTAACTACTACGGAGTACTATGTAACTCAAGGTTTTAAAAACAAAAGAATGAGAAAAAGAACAATTTCGAGGAGGTTTGTGTATATAAAAGGAAAGTTAAAGTTCGATAACCAATTGAATAATGTAAGCAGCCCCGTCCTTCCTGCCTGTCTTTTCCACAGTTAAATTAGCATCAAGTTACCAAGCCCTGCACAGAATGAATCATCCCTCAACTCAAGCATTGCATGCGGATGATGCGTTAAATTTGGTAGCCGATGTTGCACCGCCAATACATCTGTCTACCACGTTCAGATATCCCGACGACCCGGAACAATTGATCCCGAGCGAGGATCCAATTGTATGTATCTCTTCTTTCATAGTATTTTTACCCTACCCTCTGGTATTATTATTTTATCCTTCTCTCTTATGACATTTATGACATAGTAGTACAAGAATGAAAATTGATATTCTGTCCAGGAAGATTTCGACGGCAAAAACTATGTATATTCTCGTGAATTTGCTCCAAACGCGACGCGTTTCGAAGCTATCCTTTCATCCCTCCTCAATGCTCCGGCAGTGGCCTATTCCACCGGCCTGGCAGCTCTGCATGCGGCACTGGTCCTCTTAAACCCGCGCCGCATATCGGTGGGTGAAGGCTACCACGGGAGCCATGAAGTGATCTCTGTTATCTCACGGCTCTCAGGTCTTCAGAAATTAGCTCTGGACTGCGCCGCTGAAACTTTGGAAAAGGGAGATGTAATTCTTCTAGAAACGCCCGTTAATCCCCTGGGTACGGCTTTTAGTATTGAAGAATATGCTAAGAAAGCCCACGAGAGAGGTGCTTATCTCATTGTAGACAGCACCTTTGCACCTCCCGGCTTGCAGGATCCTTTTATATGGGGTGCCGATATTGTGATGCATTCCGGGACGAAATATTTTGGGGGACACAGCGACCTTTTATGTGGTGTTCTCGCAACCAGGAATGCGGAATGGGTAAAGCAGCTTTTTGAAGATCGGGCTGCCGTGGGCAATGTCCTGGGAAACTTGGAAGGTTGGCTAGGTGTTCGGAGTCTACGGACGCTGGAAGTTCGTGTGCAACGAGCAAGCCAGAGCTGTGCCGAATTAATTTCGTGGCTCCATGGCCGGTTGAACTCACCAGAAAACCCGGACCCTGACAGCGAAGAGTTTGTTATACAGACCATTCTCGGCCGGATATATCACGCCAGTCTACAGGACGAGCCGTGGTTGAAGCGACAGATGCCAAACGGTTTCGGCCCCGTATTCTCTATTGTTTTGCGGAGTGAAGACTTTGCTCGAAAGCTTCCCAGCAAGCTCAAATATTTTCACCATGCAACTAGCCTCGGCGGAGTGGAATCGTTGATTGAATGGCGTGCAATGTCTGATCCTAGGGTTGATAGGAAGCTTTTAAGAGTTAGTGTTGGTTTAGAGAATTCGGCAGATTTGAAGAGTGATCTTCTACAAGGGTTTAAATCACTCCTGGCGGAGCAGTGACGATGGCATCCTTTCTGTTAAGGATGTATGCTTATTGTCATTTTGGCCCTGTTTCGTTCGCTCCGCCTCCATCGTTCCAAGCTGCAGCTAGGCACATATATTTATGCAAACCGGTCAGCCTGCCACAGCAGTGTGCCGTCCTTCCTTTGGTAGTTGAAAAGACTTAATGAAATTTGCTAAAGCTAAATTTTTGGGCATGGGGTGAATGTGCATCCGAATAGGGACGCATTAGTTGAAGAAAATCACTAGATGTAAATAGTTTTTCACAGATGAATTCTCCACACAATATTTCAATATTTCTCGTTCGCCCGTTGAGATGCAAGTAGCCAATGACGGGGGAATCCCACATATGATAGCTCCATTATCTGAATGAATGGAAAAGGAAGTGCGTACGTCAGTCCAAGTTTTTGGCTATTGTGATTGCAGCATGTTACTGCATGTTACTGGTTTTGGTAGACATGTTGTCGAGTGGCAATGTCATTAAGGGGGGAGGGAAATTTTTTATTTGAACGATGCCAACATTGTGGCAGTCCTTAGTAAACAGCTTGTTCAAATAATTTTCATAGTGAGATTCACAATCGAAGTCCTTCATACCCCAATAAATGTGAGCCTTTCAAACGATTTGGCGCTGACGAGCTGCTGGTTGTCCTTTGGTGAGTGAAATCCATCTCTGAACATCAAAAATGCCTCAGGGGCTCTGAGCTGATGAAATCTGAACTAGTATTAATCATTGTGCGCCATCACGTATGCCCGCCGTGGTATCAGAAATATATCCCAGACACAGAAAAATATAAAACTACAGTAGAGAAGGAGAAGTATCAATCCGTAAAACGCACCCAAAAATTCACAAATCAGCGCCGGCCGTCCACTATCTCAGAATCCCCATCCGTCCTTCGTTCTTCAAAACCATTTTCTTTCCTTCCCAATATCATTCCTTCTTCACTTCCGGTTTCCCTTTGCCCTTGCTCCACCCCGTCCGGCTCCGTCAGCTCTGTCTGCTTCCCGTCCAGGTCGGAGTCCACTTCCAGTCCTTTTCGCTTTTTTTCCTCCTCCAACTTCTTATACTTTCTCTTAGACTTCTTATCCCTACTAGCCTTCCTTTTCTTCTTTGTCTCAGCCTTTATAGCGGCCCGACTTTTCTCGCCCTTTAGCTGCAGCTCGACTTTCTCCGCTAAGATGCCCATGGCTATTTTTTGGTTCTGCGTGCGCGATCGTGTGGCCTGGGATTTGACCACGATGCCTGTGGGCTTGTGAATGAGTTGGACGGCGGAGTTCGTTTTATTCTGTGTGGATTTGGTGTGGTTAGGAAATGAAAAAAAAAAAAAAAAAAAGAACAAACATATGTCTATTGTTAACACGAAAATGTATATAAATGCACAGTAGAACAATAGATGGGACATGGTACATGGGAGATCGGAAGTGAACAGAATTTAAAAAAAAATTGAGCTAAGGTCTCCCTCGTCCAGCTTATGGCCCCTTTTTCTTGGAGAAAGCCGCAAATTGGTTTTCCTGAAGCGACAGGAATAGAACACATATATTAGCTTGAAAAGGTCCGAAAACCCATCAATGCAAAATCTATATACCTGCGCTCTTTGTTCGTTGGAACGTAAAGGGCCTAAGGCGAGACGACAGTGTCAAAAAAAAAAAAAAAAATAGCAAAGAGAGTAATCCTGATATTATAAAAGAGTATGGATTCCCCCGGGAAAAAGTAATATATAAATGAGAAGAAAAATTCAAATGGCGATAGTGGTCGGTCAAGCATAACCTGGAGGCACAAAATAGAAAAAAAACATTTCCTCTCTTTTAAACATAAAATCAAAGACAAAAACAAGACGGGTAGAGTAAATTAATGAGTTTAGTAAAAATGAGAAAGAGGATACTCACGATAGCCTGTCCCCCAGGCCCCGTCCCTTTCAGATAGCTGCCTGTGACTTCTGATAAGTCCAGCTTCGGGCGGGGGGACATCTGCTTCACGGCTAGTTGACAGCAGTGTGAGAACAGCCTGAGTATGCCATGCGGTTGCTGCCATTGCTGTTTTATTCTCCGTAGAGCCATGTTGAAGGAGGATTTCAGGGGTACTGGGCGACGGCTTGTTAATAGCAAGTACTAGTATCCATTAACGGAGTAACGTAGAAAAACCTCTAGCTAACCAGTTTATTTCGTTTAAGCGAGTCAAATATAGTAGCTATAATGCTATGATGTATAGAAATATAGGAATATGAATATGATCATTGAACTTTGATGATTGATATATGCCACTCCGTACGGTATTGTAAAACTAGGCTACATCCAAGGTATTGTATCTATATACTACATATCATGTGTCGAAGCAGCTACTGTATGTGCATACAGGGCGCTAGTCCGTAGTAGGAAGCCATCCTGGGCACTCACAGTGGGTAGCCGCGGTCACGTGGATCACATGTTTGCAGCCAGACGCCCGCGCCTGGTGCCCCCAGTGGACTGTTACCATGTGCAAGTTGAAGTTATAATGCCTCGCATTTAATTTACCAATTTACTAGCCTGTTAACGAACATTTGAAGTGCGCGCCTCTGTACAGAGTAGGTGTATGCTATCACAACCCATTGAGCGAGGAACTTGAATCAACAATAACCCCCGTCAGCTTGTTTAACTGTTGCGCCTACATAGCCCGAGTCGATGGCTCGCGGCGATAATACCCCGCTTTCGGGCACCCCGAATGGGCTCCCATTCCCTACTCTCAAAAAATCGCATATTTTACACTGCTCATATCATTACTGGTACCCAAAGTACGTCCTTCCCATAGACCTGTGCCCCTACATATCAACATACCATTCCGTCCATATGTTGACCTCCCACCTCACTCCGCACGCTTGGAATACAGATACCGCACTTTCACCCCTAAAGCCCGCCTCATCCCACTGACAAATGCATTTCTGGACTATCTCCGAGCAGACGGAATACTGCTCCCTCCGCAACATGAAAACCCCCCGGGTGCAGACAATGACAGTGGCGTCTATTCCATATCTGACGGGTCTGATTCAGACGACGAAGGTGCGGACCCATCTACACACTGGCAAGACATACACACCCAAATAAGAGCCACAATAGAAGAGCTAGGTGGGAAAGTAGCTCCGAAACTCAACTGGAGTGCCCCTAAAGATGCGACTTGGATGTCTGCCACGAATGATATGCAATGCAGAACTCCAAACGACATATACCTGCTACTTAAAAGCAGCGACTTTGTGACTCATGACCTCGAGCATGCTTTCGACGACTGTGCATCAGACACGGAAGACGAAGAAGGAGAAGACAAAGAAGAGCAAAAGCAAGCAGAAAAGACCCGCATCCCCTACCACCTCGTCCTACGCAAATACATAACCCTAAACCCCTCCCTCGAATTCCGCTGCTTTGTCCGCGACAGACAGCTCCTCTGCCTCTGTCAGCGCGACCTAAACCACTTTGATTTCCTTTTCAGTCTTCGCGACGAGCTTCGCGACAAAATCCAGACTTTCTTTGATATCAGGTTGCGCAACATGTTTCCCGATCCAAATTTTGTGTTTGATGTCTACGTGCCCCCGCCGCATAATCGCGTGTGGCTCATTGACATTAACCCCTGGGCACTCCGAACAGATCCACTGTTGTTCTCGTGGTTGGAGATTTTGACTATGAAGGGTCCAAGTTGTGACGAGGATGCGGAAAATGTGGATGGAAGTGGGTGCAGAGTGGGTGAGGTGGTACGGATAAAAATAAACCAACGTGGTACGACAAGGAAAGATGCAGAAGATGAAGGTAGTCATGGCGCGCCTGAAGAAGATGATGAGGAGGAGCAGGATGCGGATTCGGATGATCTAGACGATATCACAGCGCTTCCTTTCGTTCCTGAATTCCGTCTAGTGGAACACGACGACCCAGAAGCATATGGCTTCACGACACCACGATATTCGGCGCATAAGTTACCCAGGGATGTTGTGGATGCATCGAGAAGTGGACCTGGTGGCATGCGCGAGTTCCTCGGTAAATGGCAAGATATACTTGCGAAAAAGATTGAGGAAGATGAGGAGGCGGAGTTGGAAGCTGCTGGGGCCGATGCAGAGAATGATTGACATTGGGTTTGAAAGAACACAACGTCAGAGAAACAAGATCGTTCTTATTTGTATTCCTATTTTATTAGTTCTTTATCCTTTGGTGAACTGAAATATTCGGCGATATTTTGGGACTTGTATTTACGGGGGGACAAAAAGGCTGGCATTGTCATTGAGGAGTACAAAAGCGCAACCGAACACTTAGAGCAGGTTTGGGTACTGTGTTGCCCTTGATATCCTTTTCACTTCGTTTACTTAGTTTGCAATGGAGACAGCTTACATTCGGGAAATTTGAGTTCTGCTTTTGTATATAGGTTTGTCCGAGTAATTGAAGTCTGTGGCTACAGAGGTTTTTACCCCTCTCTTTTATAGCGACGATAGAGACCCCGGCATCTTGAACACACTCACAGCGGAGAGTTAATTAGTACATTTCAAAAATGCATGAAACACGCTGGTTACTACGTAAGCTCACAGTTGTACTCTAAACCATAGTATTTCCATGCTCACCATGAGGTATCAGCTTGGTATCACGTATCACCTTGTAGAGACAAGATACTGTCCCTTGCAGTACTGTCGTGCAGCAAAGAAACAGATTACAGAAATCCCTGTCTAGCAAAAAGGAAGAAAGACCATAATCAAAGGAGCATTTAGAAGAAGAATAAATGAGTAGAAAACGAAGATACATACAGTGGGGAGCTTCTACCCCATCCCACTCATTCTATTGAAACAAATCGTCCCAGCATACCGTGCCATAAAAAAAAAATTTAAAAAAAAAATCACAACTTGTGCTTCTTCTGCCCAGTCGCAATCTTCATAAACTCCTGCTGTGGAATCCCAGCCATGAACCTATCCATCCCCATGAACACCTCCAAAACGTTCTGTCGGTCCAACACATCCCTTCCAGGACGTCTGACTAACTCTTTAACCTTAAGCATACTATCCTGGTTAAGATGGGTCCCCAACCTCTCCTCTACTTCCTCCAACACCAACTTCAAAAACCCAGCCGCATCGTCCCGGCCACCGGGAGCAGTGAATACCTTATTAACGTACCCAGTCGAAACCAGGTCCTCAATCGGAATTCGCTTACTCATAAGCAACGCCTCATTAGCCTTAGAGATACCAAGGCGTTCAACGAAGGCATGGCTAGCTCCTCCCTCCGCCACGAGGCCGAGGGATGTGAAGGGAGTTAGGAGGAAGGTGTGCGGGGCGGCGTAGATAAAGTCACCGAAGGCGGTGATCGCAGCCGAGAGACCGACGGCGGGACCATTGAGAGCTACAATGAGGATTTTGGGATGCTTAGAGAAGGTGTTTGTGAGATCCAGATTGCTGGCGACGAAGTTGCGGAGGATTTCACGGCGGGCGTCAGCGTTGTCGGCGGAAGGGCGGGTTTTTTGGACATCAGCGCCGCTGGAGATTTCATGTTAGAGAGGTGTTATGCTCGTGGTAAAAGCGATCGTGGAAGGAGCAGGTTTTAATGGCTTACGCAGAGAAGAAGCGACCTGTACCCGTCAGGACGGTGATGAAGATGTCATCGCGCTGGGCTACCTCGCGCATCTTCTGACCCAGTTCCCAGTAGTGGTCACTCCCCATAGCGTTGAGCTTCTTGGGCCTGTCTAGAGTGATAATGGCCACTCGGCCCTGGTAGGTGACAGTGACTTCTTGGGATGCGGAGCTCATTTTTGCTTCGTAATATGATTTTCTTGCTGCGCTAAGGAAGGTTGAATTGGAAAGGAGAAGATCTTGATAATTATCAAATGGTTTGTTTGTTCTTAATCTTTGAGACTTCGGAGAACTAACAAGTTAGGAGGCAATGAAAATAGTAGAATAAAAAATGAATTAAATAGTTGGCAGATATTCATCAATTATAAAGAAGGTAGATACAAAGGAACGGAAGGGAGCTGTCGTCGTTAGCTGCCATCTCGAAGGGAGGGGGATAAAACACCCGCGGCTAAAAAAACAGACCTATGTTCGAAATGTGCCGAGTCTGGGTAAAAATGTCTAATACAGAGTAACAAATAATAGAGAGAAAGACCTGCCAAGAAAGGACAATGCACACACTAAGGCGGGAAATCAAAGACTGACAAGATCCCTTCCTTTCCTTGAACAAAGTATTAACAAAAGTTGATATAACACCACTCCCTATATCTGTGGGCTCTTTGACCTTTGTCCAGCGAAATTTCCTGGACGAAGTCGCGAATAAAATTTAGCCGAGGTTCGGCAGTTGAGGCTGACTGGCTGAGTTACGTTAGGTAATCTTGCTAATGATGACCAACAAATGAGTCAGCTATCGCTGCCAAGAACATTGCGAACCTTCTTCAACTTTTCCTGTTACAGAAACGGGCAGCAGGGACCACGAACGAGGAAGGGACGGAATGCTCAGTTCAAATTCATCGCTTTGCGAGTCAACCGAAAGCATGTAATATACCCCTTCTACTACCCCGGAATCCATTCGCTACGTCAAATAAAGCAAAGTGGGCCCTCATTCTCTTCCAATTCGAAAACCTCAGTTCCCAGCAATCAACACACTGAAGCTCTTTTCCACTTCCTACCATATATATATATAGAGAGGGAGAGACAAAGCCACAACTACAATACACAAAGGAAATTTTGCGACGGGGAAAAGAAGAAGTGACGAAGAAAGAAAGAAAAAGGCGAAAGACAAGGGATAACTTCAGCCGATAAGACACAATCAGAAAAAGAAATTTTGACTATGCTCAACGCCGTTCTCCGCAGACTCCAAGGCGGGAACTTGGAAGTTTTCAAGGTATGCTAAGTAACAATACAGCATCTTTCTTCCGCTCAAGTTTTTTCTTTTCTCTTCTCATAGATCTCACCCATCAATCTATATAGTTCGGTGTCTACATCCTCTTCCCCATCGGCTGGATGTACTATTTCGGTACCAACCTCGAAGAACGCTTCTCGGTACCCGGTTTCTGGCCCACGAAGGAACAATCACATAAAATCCCCTTAGAGCTTGGTGAGATTGAGAAGGAATTAGCCCGCATGGATAAGCAGAAGGCATTGAGGGCGGCGCAGTTGAGAGGGGAGGGTGCCGGGGCGAGGGGTACCAGCGGGGGTGTTGCGGAAGCTTCCTAGGTTATTGAGTATTTGGGTACTTACGGCATGGAGATTGAGGCAAAAAGGTCAGGCGGAGTTATGTATGTGCGTTAAAGGTTTTTTTTAATTTACTTTTTTGGTTTGGTTCAGCTTTACTTGTGTATATATATAAATGTGAGGGATACCCTCTTGCATCATTTGGTCGATATGTGCCCGGGATGGACTGGTTATGTTTCTTGTCATGGTTTTTGGGATATGTACATTGTACACATATATATAATTATATATCAATTCTCCTCTTTATAACTTTTCGCAGCTATCATATCTCTATTAGATGTAGTATATGGACCAAACCACGCAGAATACGGTGGCACGAAATCATGCACAATCCAATTAATTCACTATTGATGCAACATTCGAAAGCCAACCCCACCAGGAATTATCGAAGTGGTAGATATCACTGGTAAAATAGAGCAAACAAAACAAATAAATAGCAATACATCCCCAGCAAAAAATTATATTACAATAGTTTGTATCCGTTGGTATGAAAGGGGGAAAAATTCCTCGATGTTCAGAAGCAAAACAAACATAAAACGCCTTCCCATTCCGACGATATCAAGACACCGCCCTGAATAACATCAACCCCGCCGCATATAGCCAGCCAGCTTAAGTTGATTAGCAAAAAACATTATTAAATATTAACAAGAAGATTTTCATATATTAAGGTATCCACTGGTCTCCCGCACGATGCCAGCGGGCAACTACCCGCTCACAGCTCCCTGCCCAACCCCGGCGCGGCCGCCGCAGCTGTCTCGGCTACTTTCCTCACAGTATCGATGAACGTCCCATAGCCATCCTGTTGCACAGCGGATAAGGCAGTTTTAGCGGTGCCCGCGGCGGAGGCGGAGGAAGAGATGCTGACGAAGGGGAAATCTGTGAAAGCGTCGCCGGCCCAGTAGTACCAAATACGTTTGCTGATTGTGGTGATGTGATCGGGCAGATAGACGTAGGCCGCTGTGAGGAGCATAGAGGTTATGAGGAGGAGGAGGGTGTCTAAGTTTGACAAGCTTGTTAGTTCGTGATCAATAGTATGGGGGGTGGGGAGGTACGGATTAAGGCGAAGGGAGGGGAGCGGAGTACGAACTGAAGATGAATTTCTCAGTGGGTGTCAGCATGTAGAGGGAGATGGTGACTTCATATTGATAGTTTTTCAATCGGAGCCAGCGGATGAGAGAGGAGATGATTGACGGGGAAGTGGTTTGCGACATGGCTTGGATATAGCGTTGAACGAGAACGCGCGGGATTCACAAAGACGGTTAAAACGGATGGCAAGTAAGTAGATCGTAAAGAGGGAGATAGCTGCGTTTCTAGAATGGCGACTCCTCCAGTGGAGGGATAAAGTCGTGCAGATGTCCGGGTCAGTAGTCGTTGGGCGGCTGGCCAACGGCGACGATAATAAGGGAGAACGGGGGGAAGAGCTCCGAGTGTAAATGGAAGGGAAACAACACAGTATTACTACTGGAACGAGAGTTGTAGAGAGCTATATAGATCAAGAGCGAGTGTCGGGAGTTGTGACTGATTTGATGGAAGAAGTGTTGATGGTGGTTGAAGTGAATGTTTTCCAGGGGCAGCCCAATCAGATTAAAGTTATTTGCATGTTAGAGTCTCTATATACGCTAAACCTATAAAAGGAGTTAGTGGCTTTTGGCCTAGCGTATCCTGCCTCGTTAGAACCAGTCCTCACCAGGACCGTTGCATGTCTCTCTCTCTTTCTCTCTCTCTCTCTGTGTGTGATTCAGACTCTTCGTGGAATATACCTTTTTTTCATCTCTCTGGTATAATACTGTCTTTACTAGCTATATCAGCAATTCTTCTTACACTTGGAACGAAATGAGCCAGGGTACTCCGGTGCGGATAATCCTTCAATATCGCGAACAACCTTTTCAAAAACCTACAGCAATTATCAACGCTTTCTTTACGGAGTACATGACGAGATATTCAACCTCTAGAAGACTACTATACACATATATGTAGTAATTCACCTTGTTCTCGGTTATATCTTGTTCTCGATCTCTACTGCAAAACACATCCAAATGTCGATCTTATCTTAACAAGTTAGGCCTCGAAGTCTTTCAAGTCTCAGGAATTAATAGGCGTTACCTCTTCTATGACCTAACTACGGAGTAGGCTAACTATATTTAGCGCATTTATGAATATGGGAGAGGTAGCTCGCAAGCAGGTTTACCCGCGATCTGCTTCTCTGGATTGTGGGGGAAGGCAACCGGTCTAGTCAGAGGAATTAGTCAAAGCATAGTAATGAGTATCATTCTGTTTACAAGGAGCGTGTCAACCAACCTACGATATTTTTCATCCTGGTATATTCAATCTCAGTGTAGTAATTAGTGATGGGCTAATAGTTGATTGAGAGGCGTCGCGCATCCACGGGTGACTGGTATTAACGCAGATTTAAAGATTGTGTTACCATTGAGAAGGCGCGCGAATTTATGAAAATTCGTGGGATGACGAAGTTCAAGGAGATTCTCAAGAAGGAAGCAAGCGAGACAGCTCCATCACCGAACAAGCTAGCATTTTATGCCGTTGCTCATGATAAAAGCCCTGGTATCTATACAAGTTGCTATTAGTATAATCTGACTCCCAGTGAAAACCCTCGCGCTAAGAAAGAAGTCAACGAGTTTTCGAGAGCATGTCACTAGCATTTTAGAACGCGTGCTCAGCCAGAAGCTTTTATTGAGAATTGGAAAGATTCTTATGCTGATATATATCGGAGTGCAATAAGAGAAGCATTAGATCATGGTCTCAGGCCGGTGGACATGAATATTTAGGTTGAAGACATCTTATCTTTGCTGAGAGGGATGATAAATCTGGCTGGATTGAAGATGGACAAACTAAGAATAAAGAACAGGGCTCATGATTAGCGCCCTTATTTAATCTAAAATCTTGTGATTTCGATTATATCTATTTATTAACAAAGTAATCGGGGGCATAAATTCACCTAGTTCTGCACAAATTCCTTCTGTTGTTCGACCCATGCAACTATGTCGTTCACAAAACAGCGAGCAATGCCTATTTTTACGTCATTCTGAACAAAGAAAGTCGGTAATTGGTCATTGAAAATCTGCTCGAGATCAGGCAATTTTCTAGTGCTACATCACACGCTTTTTCGCAAATGAGTGTCCGAATTGACAAAGAGTTGTGCAGTAATTTATACCTATTCTATATCGTCTGGGCCCGAGGACACAATTAGCACGCTTTTGTACTGTACTTTCTGTACGGAGTATTTGAGAGTGTTTATTGGCTGGAGAGAGAAAATTCAGTCTGTCCCTTGCCCATATCAATGCGTTTAGCTGTAACGCTAATTGTGTCCTCGCGGCCAACGAGGAGATAAAGCCCTAGAAGAAAGGATTAACATCGGGCCGGGATGGATGTAGATAGGTACACCAAGTCCAAGACACAGTTGGATGAGAGAATGAGTGATGGTTGGCGAGATGAAAGAATGGGATGGTTGGCTGTTTCTGGGGTTTATTCATTGGCTCTGATTGCGCAAGTTCGCGAGGTTCATGTTTCTTCTTTGATCCGTAACAATGTTTCTTATCATAACTCCACCATCTTTGTAAAATTAAATGATGAACTGTTTTGATTTGTAGCTGTAATCTGAATGTTTTCTGGTTTTCTGATCATGTTTCGGAAAAGCGCGGAGTACAGTTTTTGCAACTCAGACTGAAAAGTAACATGACTCAACTTTAAAAGCACTCAAAGTTTGAGCCAGATTCTGGCCATTGAAAGAATTCACAGATCAGCGTTTTTATAAATGATTTTAAAGCAGATTATAGCATGTAGTACATTTAAATAAGCTGAAGAATTAGAAGTTAAAAACCTTAAGTATAAAACAAGGTCTAGCCGCTCTTACTATATGATCAATGTAACTTGCACTGAGATTGTAATGATTAATCAATAGACTGAAATGCTAAGATTAACAGCCAGAAAGATTAATAGATTTAACTAGAATTAAGTAGCTCCGATGATATTCTTAGCAAAGAGGTCACTTAGATAAGCTAGTTAAGAACCCAGGTAAGCAGCGGCGCTCTAGAGGAAATGATATCCTTTAATAGCAGCTTGAGAGAACAGAGGTGGTGGCCGGTTCTAAAAATTTATATCGATCAAGGTGTAAACTGTAGGTTTTTTTTCGTAGTTTCACTTTTCACTTTTCTCTATTTACGGAGTATTGAACTTTAAAATTGAGATTAAGATATTAGTAACTGTTAAACCAGTTACATGTATTTACAAGAAAGATTCTAGTAATGAAAAGGGGTAATGAGGTGTGCGCTTTTAGCGGCACAAGAACAGGAGCAGCGGCGTGGTGATATTTGATGAAGGTCAGCGAGTTCGATAGTATATATTCAACAATCTATCTTGAACAATTAGGCAAGACAACAAAACAAACATACGAGAAAATCAACTAAAGGAACGTGTGATCAATCAAACGTAATACTGAACAAAACGAATAAAGAGATCGAAGACGAACATCTCGACCTACGCACACCTCTATGTTTGGGCCCAAGTCTTCAGCGAGAAAAGCGAACCACAGTAAAAAAATTAGGCTCGTGCCGGGTTCCCCACCACAGTAATAAGGTTTTATACACTTAATTTTTCCTACGTACGGAGTACATAGTAGGTTCATATTTACCCTAACATACTCATAATAACTCCACTTCTTTCTAAGTTTTAAATATTTGTAAATTATTGTAAATAAGTATAATTTTGTATTTTCATAATTCATAAATATTATGTTAAAAACCAGGAAAATAAAAACTTAAAAAAGTATAATTTATTAACTTCGAACAAGATATGGCAAAAATTTTTAATATAAAAGTTGAGTAAAAGCTCCTTAAAATATTGTTTAATTTTGTTTTATCTGCTAGCATTAATTTTATTTTAGAGAAAAGTCTTTTTAAACTGTTATTACTTTTAAAATGAAGTGCGAAATTTTCTTTATTAAGCTATTTATATTTATTTCACTATGTTTTGAGCAAGCATTAACAAAACATGATAATAATTCATCTTTAATTAAAAACAGATCTGGTGAAGCTGAAGCTGAAGCTTCACCTGAATGGGTATGGTGTGATAAATACTTAACAGTAAGTTTTATCTAAAGTTAGATATATTTTATTGCTTTATTTAGCTAATGTGAAACAATGTTTTAGTGTAATTCAGATGCTGAATGTCAAGAAAGCGATGCTTGTGTTGAAGAATATACACCCAAGGACAGGAGCCGCGCTCACTGTGGATATGGAGTGTGGCCACATAGCTGCTGGGTTTATCCGGATGAGGAACATACAACAGAAGCCATTGCTAAAGCTCGAGAAGGCAAACAGTGGGCTTGGTGTGAAACTAGTAACGAGGTACATATTTCTAATTCTTTTCAACGAAATTATTAATTCATTTGCTAATCAATAAATTTTTCAGTGTTGGTATGATTGGGAGTGTATGCAAATTGGGGATGAGTGCCGTCATCTTTCAATGGGCGATATTAGATTAGTTGGATGTGGAGACACTGATGGGTGGTGGCCTCATAGTTGCTGGTCATATATTAAGTACAAGGATTGATGTTTACACCCGCTACCTGGCTATTGTGGGACGACTGGCTGTATGCTGGGTGTACGGGGCGCTAGTTTGTAATAGAAGCCATGGCACTCACACCCTCTCGGACTAGCTACCGTGCTGCTAAGATACATTAAAAAAAAGGGGAAAACTATTTTGAAATGTTATACTCCGTATTCATTCATTTATTCCATTCATTCCAGTCATTCTTATTCATTATTAGAGTAACTTGGCTGGCATCTTAAAAGCTCGTTGATATCCAGCGAAACTCCCACGTAGAATCCTTCACCTGGCTGACTTGCAAGAAGATTCTCCTTATTTCTATTTTTGGTTTTATCCCCTCAATGCCTCAATACACCCCTTACTACGTTCCTTTCAATTTCGATTTGCAAGGCTTAAAAGTTCTTAAACCAACACTGTGTGATTAAATGGCCCTTATTTTCACAGTAGTAGTATTGGCGTTCATCATTATAGTTCGCAGCAGAGAGACAGCCACTGGTAGTAGCAAATTGAGCAGTGACAGTGGTCGCCCGAGTGGTCGCCCGAGTGGCCAGTTGATTTATCAAATCATAAAGGTTCAAGTTTTGTATAAGGCTCTGTTTGGTAGCATAGTATCGGGAATAACCCGCTATGTTGCTCATATGAATAATCTCTTGATTTATTAACTATCTAACTAGCTAGCTATGTGAAATGTACGAATATATATATGACTTTCTCGTAGTATGTGAGCCAAGGAGCGGGCGCATATATGCTTGGTTGGCTGATATATGCGTGGTTGGCTGATATACGGCTGTAATGTTTACGCCACGAACCATCCATCTCAGCGAGTTTCAACATACCCCATTCAGCAAAAGAAACGATTTAAACGAAAAAAGTGTAATGAAGCTAAATATGCAGCTTATAGAGGCAATATAAAACCTGTTAAAGGTTTAAGAAAATGAGCGCTCTTATATGCAGCGCATAACATAGAAAAATAAATGTGTTGATTAACTTAACAAAATCTTCATGTTTTTAATGTGAAGTCATGATAATATCATACACTTGAAAGCTTGTAAGTGTGAGAATGAAAGAATTAGTACTTTGCTTAGTACTAAGGAAAATGTAACTGAGTTAGAGCTCAGAAGAATAAAACACTGATATTAAATAAAAATAACTTAAGAATTTGTAACAGAGAGAATCAGAAGAGAAAAACCACAAACTGAGAATGCTAAAAAAGTAAGACTTTTAAAAAAATCAATTAAGAGCAGCAGAAAAGCAACACCATACTTAAATAAATAGAAGAAGCATCATACTGCAGCGGTGCAAGCACTAGTAATACATAGTTAATTATTCCGGGAAATCCATTCAAATTTCATGTAAACTGAACGAGTCCGAATCTCATTGACACTTATTTCATGAGGGATTCGAGATTTCTCAGCTGCCTTTAAACAGCAGATCTTAGTAATAGTCAATATCAAAGAAACGGCTCGATTTGCTCCCTGTTTTGATGGCAGCAACAGCAAGAAATGTTTTGGGCATCAATTATCTCATCGCGCTTCGCGACCTGTGGGGGTGCATTGGTCCTTTTTTCTTTCTTGGGGCTTGTGAGGGCGTAGCGTCGAATAGACGATGTGAGGAACTAATAGCGGGTAAATGGTAATATATATGCGAGTAGCCGTAGGGCTGTGTAGCAGTAACTACATAGGTATGTACTAGCTAATCGCAGCCTTCTCGAAATACTCGAGGCGGCAGGGATGCTAGAGAAATACGTACTAATGCATGGCGATCTGTGCATGACGCTAGTGTTAGCGCCATCCTAAGCGATATAAGCGAACGTTAAATGCATATAGCATGAGAGGGCTGAACATGAAGAAGTAATTAGCTACATGTCAGCGAAGAGAGAGAACAGAGAAAGAAAAAGAGCCCTAGTTAGTTGACTCGCACATCTCACCAAACCCTTAAATACTCAAATACCCGTCAATTGGCTGACTACGCCGGCACAAAACCCATTCGTCTTATTGCATCCTCCCCGTTTTGACGTAGTTCCCCAACTTGGAGAAGATATGTATCGCGAGGGTTTCTTCCTTTGAGTATTGCGGTACCCATTATTTGAGATCGGGTAATCGGGATTACTTGTCTGGGGCTACCAGACGGTATGGGAAATATAGGCTGTGCATACGGTAAATTATTATGCTATGTTCATTACTTTGATACAAGGATAAATCGTCAAAATTCCGTGCTGATAGATAGGAGATAACAGTTCTCACCTCAGTTTGCAGCAATGTGGCATTTCCCGATTGATCTCTGCCATGAATCTCAATGTCACCCTTGACCCTTCCCCCCAATAGCTCTGCCCATTTGATGAGAAATACGAGCTGGACGTGAGGCCTCCCACCAATTAACCACAAATCCTTGTCGTCATTTAACCGGGTGTATGATTCTGTCCAGCCGCTTTCTACGACGATGGTGGGAAGAGGCAACATATCAGGTAGAAAACACGAGTAGGGTTCTTTAGCAGACGAGAGGTATGGGGCAGAGAAACCCTCAAAAGCTACACGCTGTTAATATGACGAGAGGTAACGAAGGCGAAAGCTGAGGGGAGATATTCCGCTGCACTGCAACAAGAAAGAAACTAATCATTCGACGCAAATCTAAATTCAACTCACTTGTGCCGACGCGAAACTTGATCAACCTTGCCTCTGTAGGAGACAAAAAGCCATCCATGCGCATTTGGCCGAGCTCAAAGCAAAGCCATTCTTGATGGCAATCATGGACGTGAGTCGGCATGATTCGGGCAGTTAATACTCGGGTCACAGAATTGTAAGAAAGCCTAGATTTATATTAGATGTCGTCACGCTGACCTGGTGGGATATGCAACAACAACAGCAACAGCGAAACCTAGTACCTAGGAAGTGCCCGCTCTATTTTTGGGTCTTCAGCAAGGGAAGCTACGATCAAGGACCCCGATACTGGGGTGATATTTTGAAAAGTTAAGTCAATGGAGTGGTTTGTGCCTAGGATAGTCTTGCGAATGGTATTGAACAATTTCTGCGCGCTGGGCTCCTCAGAAAGTGATGTGTTACTTCGTAAGGAGCGCGTTGGTCTGTCACCCGCTGGTTCGCCCATTTTCGCTTATGATTCTCTCAGAATACCTGTGGAAAAGTCTCTGACCTGACCTCGGTTTGGACGTGGCTTTGCTCCAATATAGTAAAAGGAGTTTTCGTCCAGAGAAAGAATTCAAGGAATGATTATAGAGAGAGTAACAATGCTGAAAGAAGTGAAGCCAGACCCTTTGACGTCAGAGTGTTCTGTGGGAACATCTGAGTGGCTGGATTAAAGGGATCCTGCAGCGCTAAGTTCGTACGGGTTAAGGCCTTCCAAATATGGGCTAGTTCCCATTTTGTGGCGGCGCCGAATTAAACTACTAACGGTGCCAAGCTCTACCCACTACCATTAGTGAGTGCGCCACACGATACGGAAAACCACAAGTTGAGAAGAAAATGTTTTGAATAGTACTATCATTAATCTTCATTCTTAAATATTCATTAATCATCATCATCAGGTCTAAATCTTTAATTGTATTAAAAAAGTAATTGCGAAATGTTATTAATATAATTTAAAAAAATTTAAGATTAAAAATCATCTCTTTATTATAAGAATTCAAAGTTTTAAATATAATCTTATACTCCGTATACTCCGTACATTTATGATTTAGAGCGGAAAAACCCTTTACAATAAAAACCGCTCCGAGCAAAACACGCCCAATTTCCTGAATTCGAAAACCGGAAAACATTCAGATTGAAGCTACAGGTTAAAACAGTCTATTATTCAATTTTGAAAAAATTGATCAATATTTAAAAGAGTTGTTGCTGAAAACATGTTTAAAGCCTTAAATTGAGAAGAAAATCATTTTTTTAATCATAACTTCACCATTTTTGATGCAAATCATGTCAAAATTGAATAATAGCTGCATTTAATCTGCTATTACAACTGGCTTCAATTTGCATGCTTTCTGACTACTGACTGTTGTGCAAACATCACCTCAACTGTTAAGAAAATCCAGATTGCTGTAATAGCGCACGGGCGGAGATTATCCAATCAGGGCGTTTGAGCATGCACTGTTACGTGGAGCATGTTCTACATTTGTTTCACGCAAAGTAATAATATAATATTGTACCTAGAACCAGTATCTATATTGGCTCATTTATATAAGAGTCGCTGATATTCTTTGATAAAGAAATTAGTGATTAGTTTTGCATAAAAGAGATAGCTACATTTTCTTTATTGTTTCTTGTTGTGTACAGCACGCTACTTTTCAATCTTTTAATTCAGTTAACGTTAGTTAACTAGTAATTGCTTATATAATCCTCATGTGATCTAAGTTAGTTACTCCGTACTTTCCAATTTTAATTGCGCTTTAAGTTTATAAAAGTAGTTTGTTAAATACACAAGAACATTGAGATTTATATACCTTACATTTAATTAATTACATTATTATATATAAACCTTGCACAATTAATTCATAATGGTTATCACACATTGTTATCACAAGAATATGTCAGAGTACGGAGTACGGAGTAGCGCTCAACATGATATATACTAACCACCAGAATTCTTGCTGGCTGACATTGTGTGCGACGATTCTTAGATATATAGTTAGGATAGATAGATATATGGTTGAGGACACGTAGCATGTTCTCCGACTATTATATATAGAGCCTAGAGGTTCTAGATAGTTAGAGAGGCAGAGGCAAGCATATATCATTTTTTCTCTATATATATTCATTTCCCGATAGGGTTGTATGGTCCGCAGATGAGATCTTCGGCTCTCTTGATGTCTTCATATTATTGTTCACGAGAACCGGTGTATTATTTCCTCCATTTCTATATTCCGCAATCAAAAGACCTCCATAAACCTCCAATCGTGCAAAAACAGTGTGATCCTTAATCCTTCGAAGCCGGAACGTTTTTCCATCAAAATATAGTCCTCCTATATGATAACACGGCTTCCAGGCTATAATATTCGTATGCATGTTGGGTATATATGCAGCGTTCTTCAAAATAACCTTAAATTCCTTGCCTGCCTCATTGACCATGAACATATAAACAGAACTATATCCTTCCACCATGTCCTGGAATCTCCGGTATAAACCTCGGCATCAGCTTTCTGAAAAGTGAGGAATCTAGATCGATTATTGCATATATGTTGTTCGGCTCCTGTATCAAAAACCCATGAATCTCGAAGATATGGTCGCGAATGTTGATTATTGTTTCCTAAAACACGCGGAATCAACGGAATATCCGCATCCTTCATCCTCAATGCCATTCCACTCACGAGCTTGTCATCAACCATATCCTTATTAGCAGCCGTGGCCTTTGAGATAGCTGCATCTATCTTTTTCCTTAAATCTTCATTCTCTAGAGCTTTATTCACCTTCTTCCTGCGTTCGGCATCCTCCTGCCATCCCTGCAGCCTCTTCGACGGATTAAGATAGTAGCATTTAGCCCAGGAATGCATAGATCCACACACACATGAAGGTAATCTGCCTCTCGCGGTTCTTCCTTTAAATGTCGGCGGTTTCGACTCAGTATTAGCCCCAGTATTCGTGCTCGCACTAGCATTCACACTAGTATTCGAATCCTTCATGACATTGTTCACGGTAATGAGATTATTTCGTATAAGCCTCATCTCTCTATAGCGTTCTTTGAAATCCATAACTAACATATAGAGTTCCAGAGATGCTTCATTCTCTTGAAGTTTCCTTTTCACATTCAATGCACATGCCTGCACCCATCCGACATCAATCGCGATATTGGCGTTAAGAAAATCAATGACCAGATCGTATGAATCTATAATGCCCGCATCACGAATATCTCTTTCAATAGGGATCCATGCATCTAGCCATTTCTCTATGTCCTGATTTCTTGGTGTCTTGCATAGATCCTTGTACCTTGCACGAACTTCAAACTGACGAGATCTCAAGGTAGGAGCTAAACGGCGTTGCAGGCTTCGCAATATATCTTTCACATCCACGTCGGAGCCAGATGGACAGAGGCTCATTTCGTACGAAGAAACAGTTCGCCATATAATACTATTAATCCGTGCCACTCCGGTACGATGTGCATTATACACAGCCATCTGCATATTCCATTGAGAAACTCTCATATCCCAATCAGACTTGGTTTCGTTCGGCTGAATAGTAGGCATCTCGGGCATCTTCACATCAATAATACGATCAGGCTTATCGAGATCAATAAATGATAAAACACCAATTTGAGAGGCTTCCTGCAGAATATAGCTATACCAAAGCCTCCAATCCTTGGACGAGCTTAGGAAGACTGATTTCGCAGTATCGAGGTCAGACATGATGTCAAAAGTAAGTAATAATGTAATAATGTAATCGAATAATCGAGTAATATGATAATATAACTAATAGATCAATATATAACCGTACACATTTTCAGGCAATCAGAAACGGCTCTGGGCTCATAACTATCGGGAAAAAATGAATATATATATAGAAAAAATGATATATGCTTGCCTCTCTAACTATCTAGAACCTCTAGGCTCTATATATAATAGTCGGAGAACATGCTACGTGTCCTCAACCATATATCTATCTATATATATGCCACGTGGCCTAACTATATGTCTAAGAATAGTGTGGGCACTACGAGCACTGCAAGCAGTGCAACTTCTCACTGTATGGGAGTTTATCATGGTAGAATTTGTACTGAAATATCGCAGAATTTAGTGAAATGAGCAGCTTCATACTTCCATGCTCTCATAGTACTCCGTATTTGGTGCGTAATGGCTGGTGGTTATACACTAAGCTTAATTAGTTTTAGCGGTAGCGTAATTAGCTAGCCTCTGACCACTCCGTGAGATATAGAAAATACAGCTTCATACTACCTTCTATGCTCTCAGCTTTGGCATCCCCCCGGAAGCCGGTGACGCCTGACATCCTTTCATAAAGCATGGCTACTGATGTCCCCGATGCCAACAGCCTTCAATCATGGCAGGAGGCTTTTCAACATCCAATCCCTACCATCCGACGGGTCGAACAGGAACTCCGCCGCGACATTGCCAGCAACAAGGACAAATTGCGTTCTCTCGTCGGGTAAGGTGGATGGACATTATGCGGGCATGATATCCGGGTAATAATGCTAATTGCTTTTTCGCTACGTTTAGGGTGAGATATCGGGAGCTCCTAGGCACTGCGCAGATAATCGTCGAGATGAACGAGGAAATTCAGGAGGTGGAGGTGAAGATATCGAATATTGGCAGGAGATGCAATCCCCGGTTGATTGAACAAAAATTGGACACCGGTGCTGCGGACAAAGGTTCTTATAAATTCTGCCAACTACGGGACTCTCTGGAAATTTTGGTATTGTTAACATGGATGGCATTTTGTAGGTGTGAAGAATGACAGAGCAATTGCTGCGCACCTGGCCCTCCTGCATAATAGCACATCCACCAGCTGTAGACTGTTCCGGAAACATGGCTCAAATCTCTTGATCGCAAAGCTCTTGGTGGTATCTCGACTGCTTCACAAGACCCTTTCTCAATGGAATTGCGCTCCTGTCTTCCTTCAGAACCTACGGAGTCAGTTAGCTTCCCTCCGCCGGGCCTTACTAAAGCGTATCGAACGCAAGCTGGCCGCTCCTAACTACTCTACCCAAGAAACCATTGGGACTATGTCAGCTTATTGCTTAGCGACCAGTTCCTCTTTCACTGATGCACTACGTCACTTCCACCAAGTCCGTTCGGATGCTATCCAAGCCATACTCTTGCGAGAAGATCCTAGCTTTGCAAATATTGAGCAGAGTTTGAACATTTTTATACAAACCTTAAGACACACCTCAGAGCTCCTCTCTGGTAGCTTATCAGACGCTCTTGGACAGTTAGCCGCTCACCCCATACTTGACGATGCGCAGGTGCGAAACCTAGATTCCCTAGGGATTGACATCTTTAGACGATGGGTGGCCGACGACATTAGGAACTTTACGCCATGGGTGAAACATACAAATCCGTCAAAATTGGAGGCTGGGAAAGCAATCAAAGAATGGTCGATGGATACTTTTGGAAAGTTTACCAGCGGGGTGAAGGAGAATCTGGAGAAGTCTCAAGATTTGAAGGCCATGTTACTTCTTCGTAGAAACCTCTTGGATATTTGGTTGCCAATTCAAAGCTCCACACCATGCCATTCGTCTCTGGATATACTCAATGGAATCCGTGAGGCTGTGAACAATCAGCTAGTTTCGACACTTCGCACGCAAGCAAAGAACCTGACTTTGCTTGGACTTGAGATCTCTTCTACAATTACTGGTTGGAGTGAGGTGGAGGAGCGAAGCTGCACCCTTTCCCTTTGGGATCCGGACGTAACATTCCTTGATTTTTCAGGTGGTGCCGCTGCATTTAAACAGGAGATTATTACCAGGACAATGGGCAGGGATGTTAAGGTGCTGCGCATATTGGGAGCCTATAATACCTGGCTAGCTCGTATTGAAGAATGCAAAGATATGATCGACGAGCTTCGGAAGATTAGGTGGGAGGATATCATTGAAGACGATGAAGATGAGGACGTTTTGCAGAACATTGTTGGGACTTTGAATCAAGATGACCCCGACCTTCTCCAGAAGGAATACGAAGCTACCTTAACCAAAAATTTCTCGGCGCTGCAGACGTCCCTGCACGGGGCCCTGGCGAATATGAGAAAATCACATCGTGAAAAACAGGCAGCTTTCATGCTACGAGTAATTCGAGAAATTCGGGGGCGTGTCCCCAGTGGATTTCCCACTCAGGATCATCTATTTGCTGATGACCTTGTTCCAAAGTTACACGATATCCTAGCCCTTGAGGTAAGCTCTCAACTTTCGCCTTCGATCATCACCCGAGCTCTTCGGAAGGGTCGCGGAGCACGTTGTGCTGGTCGCACGCTCTGGGAAGGCGACCCCCCTCTCCCTAATCAACCATCCCCGTCAGCTTTTAAATTCCTACGGAAGCTGGCCACGACCATGGAACGACAAGGTCCCGACCTTTGGAATCCTTCGGCTGTGGATATAATAAAAACCAAACTCCATAAAACAATAGCATCTTGCATTTCTGCGGACATCGGGGATGACGCCCATAGGGCTACCTTGGGTGCAGAAAGTCTCATACAAAATGAGCAGCAATCTGGTGACGCTCCGAAGGGCGACAATGCTCCAGAAGGGACTACTGTGGAATTACCCCAGGATCTAAGCCCTGCAGTCGTTTCCTCCGAAGTGATGCGGGACTATAAAATTCAGCTTGCATTTGATGTGCTCTATTTGGGTGAAGCGCTATGTGTGCGAAATTCCATCCATTCCCAAGCGGAAGATGAACTCGACACTGTTGCCGAGTTGATCCGAAAGCACGTTGGTTTCGATGGCAATAGGGAGATTGGAATTCTCAAGATTAGGGCGCAGGAATACTGGAAGCAAACTCAGCTTCTATTTGGGCTACTCAGTTGACGTTAGTCTATTCAGTTCAAATAGTAAATGAATTAATGTTTATATTTTTCTATTTACAAATGGGAGTTGCCGGTATATTATGGGCACATTGGATATACGATCGTTTCCGCCCATATGATATGGATTCTGTAGTGTCGTATTTTTACCATCCATACGGAGTATTGTTTTTGTTGGAGACCTGGCCTGGCTTGGGTGGTTCGTCCTCTCTTCTAACAGTATAGCACTAGAGGCAGGGAGCTCTTTTGCCCTAATTAGTAGCCTAGCAGTTTTCAGCATACCTAAATCACATGACTAGGCGCATGTCCCAACATGGATCCCACCATCCTCCCTCCTTACCGTACGCACACATCTCCGGACTACTTACCTCTCAATTCGCTTTTTCAAAACCCATTATCTTCTGTCTGCAATTAAGAGCTGGATGGCAGCTCCAAGGCTCCCATTCCTGTACCCGAACCTGTTGCGATCGGTAAGGGCGTGTGAACCTACGACCTACCTCTCCATACGATTCCCCCCACCTCCACCAACGTCACAAACGTCACATCGGAAAGGCAACGGCTCATACTCAGCATTTCATATTAGCCAACAATCTAATGCGGAGTCATTCCATCAACGATATGGACAGGCTGCGGAGTCTCGAATACCTCCTCCGCCTAAGCCAAAGGAAACCGTTTCCCCAGAAACCGAGCAGAGCACGTCAAAGCAGAATCAAGATCGGGCAGGCAAGAAGAGCAGGAAGTCTAAAGATCCCCAGCCACAAAATGTGAAAGATACGAAGAAGGAAGCCAAATCCGATCCCGGATCCAAGCAATCCTCGTCCTTTTCGTCCACTAGCTCCCCATCCTCCACGAATAGTTCAGAGGAGTTGCCAATCCAGCGAAAGGCTGGAGGGGACCCCGCGCAGACGACGGGCAGTCAAGATGCTGCACCCGAATCTACGTTAGATGGACAAAATGTTGACTCGTCGAAGGATTTTGTGTTTCAGATGCCAGGGCCCATATCTTCCTCATCACCCGTGGACGAGCCTCCGTCTCAATCTCCGCTCTCAGAAAATTCGCAGCAGCATAAACTCCCACATCTTTCTCCCCCGCCATACGTGCATCACTTCGATACCTACACTCTAGTGAAAGACCTGGGTCGTTCTGGGTTTACAGAGGAACAGTCTGTCTCCATCATGAAGGCTATACGAGGCCTACTTGCCGATAACCTCGAGATGGCGCGACAGGGCCTAATATCCAAATCTGATGTGGAGAACGAGACATATCTTTTCCAGGCTGCCTGTTCTGAGCTTCGAAATTCCCTGCAAGCTTCACGCAATGCAACCATCCAAGCCCAACGCTCACAAAGGGCCCAGCTACAGCACGAGTTGGATATCCTGACACAGCGCATGACGCAAGAATTGGCAGGATTGAAAGATGACTTGAAGGAAATGTTCAACGACCAGAAAATTTCGACGAGAGAGCTCCAACGCTCGCTGGATACGGCTATCCAGGAATTGAATTATCAGATCACCGTATCGTTGAACAGTGATGGGAAGAGCGAGGTTGAAGGGTTACGGTGGATTTTGACGCGGAGGGCCGCATTGGCTATTGCCACGAGTGCTGGTTAGTTCTCTTTTTCTTGATCATAAATCTCCATTTTCTTTGAGTGTTTTCGTTTAGCCCTTTTTTTACAACACTCTCCCTGCCCTCCAACCTTTTTATTTATTATGTCTATATATTTTACTAACGAGCTGTTTAATGTTTTTTAATGTTTGAATCAGGCATGATCATCCTCGCGCTCAGATATTCCTCCTATAAGCACCACGAGAAGGAAAATGCAGCGAAAGGCGTGGCTGCTGAGTTGAAAGCGACTAGCCAATCTTCCGCCGACCCGTCATTGACGCCTATCTCTCACCCGGAATCCATGGTGACTGAACCGATTGGATAGGAATGATACGGGAATGCATATTCAACATATAATACCTGTCGTTAGTCGATTCCATAGCAGATATTAATTGTTCCTCATATATTTAACTCGAGTTTACCTCGATGTTGAGGGTTAAGATAGTGGATCTCTTTCCAATAGTTTCGTTGCCATTTCGAAAACCTGTATACCCTGAATCTATTGTCTACATGATATGTACGGAGTATAGATTATTACGTTGTTGCATGTGAAGCGAGTTTGGAATTTTTGTATGGGAAACTGTTGATGTATTAATCTCATTTCTAGCTGGAAAAGTTGGGTACAAACCTATTTTCTCAAGCATTCATGAATACACCTGAAGGAGCTCATGAACATTGATGTGTATATGGCGGCAAATGGGTGCTGCGAAAACAAACAGGGTGGCAGCATCATGATATCGAGGCGTCACTGACTTGAAGACTTGAAGAAAAATAATAATAAAAATAAAATAAAAATAAAACCAACCTAAAAGTCCATCCGCAACGCAATACTTGGCACGCTCCTCTCCCCGGAATCGTCCCCTCCAATACCATTTTTCCCTTCCTTCCCACCACCGGCCCCAGCCCCCCCACCACTTCTCAAAATCTCCTCCGTAAAAGCTCGCTGCTCAGCACCCATCCCCGCCACCAGGCCCCTAAAAGCCAACGAGTCAATCTTTGCCAGCTCAAGAAGCCTGGCAGCGATCTCCTTGTAAATGTTTTGTCCTTCGTTCCTCGCACGCACCAGGAGCGCGGGAATAACGAGAGCCATCGCCGTCGACACACCAACCGGTGCAATCGTACCTGACCCAATACAAGAGACTAGCGCAAGTGTGACGATTCCCTTCACATTTTCAGGATCGACAGGGGTATCAAATTCGCTGCCAGGTAGGTTTGTGATAAACGCGATGAGTCGTGGTAGAAGAAAGCGAGCTATAGAGTCATCTGTTGGGGAGCGAGTGGCTGGGTTGGATGGGGCAAGAAGGATTGAGCGGAGGCAGCTTGCGGCGACGGTGGCGAGGCCCAGGTCTTGCAAACAGTCGAGAAACTCAGAGAGAACGCGAGGGATTAAGGGATCTTGGGGTGGGATTACGTGGCTGCTTGTTGTGAGGACGATAGTTAGCGATAAGAGGGTGTTTTTGGCGCAAGGGAGGGACGTGTCGGATTCGCGGCGTTGGGCGATTGTGAGGGTTTGGAGAAGGCGGGAGATGCAGCCCCGGATTTGACGAGAGATGGTTTCTGGGTCTTCGGGAGAGGGAAGCGGAATGTTGGAAGGGATGGGCGCAGATGATGTTGGGGGTGGGAGCGTAATACTCTGGATGAAGCGGCGAAATATGGGGAGGGCTTGAGGGACGACTTCGGCTTGGCAGATGCCCGTGGCTAGAATGGTAGTGAAGATGTGCAAGATGCAGGCACGGAGATCCGCGCGGATGACGGAAGGGAAAACAGAGGTGACGTCGACGAGTGACGAGAGAGATAATTTAATGAGGGAGGCTGCCTCGTCGGAGACGTTGAAGCGGGCGTGTGTGGAGGATTCACCAAGATTGGGTAGGAGTCCTGCAAGGACGAGAATGATGTTCCGCGTGAGTTCGAACAGCTGTTCAATATCATCTGAGAGATTTTCGGAGCGAAGCTGATGGTTCGATCCAGAGTGATGGTGCAGCGCAAGATCTCGTGCCATTTGAACAATGACCGTTTGTATGCTGGAACCTTCGGTCATGACTAACCTGTCCAATGTATCCATAGTTTCAGTAAATATGGCGTTTTGATACACGGCATTTCCAGCAACGGACGGATGGAGGATCTTTTGCAGGGCTCGCAAGATTTCCAGTCTCTGATTTGATTGTTCACGGCTCTGCGCAACAAGCGCTTCGAAGGCAAGGCCGAAGAGAACAAAAAAGAATGCAACTGGTTCTTCGCGATAGTTTATATGGGTTCCCTTCCCCTTCTCGCCATTTACTTGAGGTTTACTAGCAGCAACTAATTCCTTCGACGGCCCGACTTTCCCGTCAAGGGCATCGAAGACAAATTCACTGTCCTTCTCAACCAGGCTGGCGATGGCATCAACGAAGTTCAGCCAAGAATCTTGATAAAACTGGTTGAAGACATGTGTCAGCGGAATAATAATACAAAAGAATAATGAGTTATAATACCTACCTTCAACAATGTTTCCCGGTTCAATGCCGAATACACTTCATCCAGATTTTCAGACGCACTAGGTCCAAGCGTGCTGGATATCTCTGGTTCAAACCTGAGACGTGCAAATTCTTGGAGGGAGGAGAGCCAGAGGGGAGTGAGGATAGCTGTATACGGCTGCACAATTTCAGCCAGGTAATTATGGTCATTGCTCGCTATTTGCAACCTAGCCCAAGCGGAGAATAGCGCAAGTTTCACCATAACCCGCGCATTAGAATTAAGTCCTTTGAGGTCACCAATCTCTGTAATGTCAGGCTTATCTAAAGAAGAGGAGGGAGGTTAGTAAAATTTGCAGTGGGCGAATAGGGGAAGCACATACTCGCAATGTTTTCGAGGCCAGAAACTAGCAATTTGAAAATACGGCCCATGCGATCCACATTGGTAACGATTCCTGTACCAATGAAAGTTGCGCAAACATTAATCGCCTCCGAGGCCAGCTCGGATGATGAGTCCGCCGCAAAAGCGGGAGTCAGCGCGGAACTAATTTGAGCTTGATATTGTTCCAAGAGTGACGCTTCAGCAAAATCGGGGTCCGGAGTTTTGCCAAACATCTAAATAGTTTTCAGCTGGGAAATACTCACAAGGATTGAAAAAGTTTACGGGCACTAACCTTCAATACTTGGTCGATGATCTTCAAACCCCAAACTCGAAGTTCGATGACATTGGCAGTAGATGCAGAAAATGCCATTCGAATAATATCACTGACTCTTTCTTGCAACGCCATTTCAGCAGGGATTGTCTGATCCGGTAATAACCTCCTGCTGACCATGGACAAAAGCTCGCTCAGACAGCTCATAACGAAGTCTCTGGTTTGCCACCTCAGCAGTTCCTGACCAGAGGAAGACTCGTCGCCCAACTCACCCTGTTCACCTCCAACCGCTGCGGCAAATCCGGCTACTTCGTCGTCCGGGATGTCATTAATAGCAGCAGTGTTGACTTTTGTAGGAGGAGGTACATCATCCAGCTTCGCTCGCGTCTTGGTCAAGACCTTCTGGAACCGTTGTATCCAAACATCAGTATCCGTGAGCCCAGTTTGCTGCAACCAATTACGGATAATGTTTTTTAAGGCTTCATTATCCGACGCGCTGTCGAAGGCAAGCCAGAACTCATCCTCGAGGCTTGGTGAGGCCGTTCGAACGACTAAATCCGCATCTCTTTTCATCAGGTTATTAAAGCCTCGAATTGCGGCATCCCGCATCAGGGTGTTTTTCGATACAAGTTCCTGCTGAAGCCATCTGACATAGGCAGAGAAGTCCATGTGACCGGGTGCATATAGAGATAAGTGATCCAAACATTTTGAGCTTCCGGCAACCAGCGCTGTAGATTTTTCAAGCTGAAATTCTTTCACGAGCGTGAAAACGAGTTCTCGAGTTTTTGAAATATCCCGTAAATCCGGCCCAAGAACATTAATAAGCGAATCAACGCACCGGCTAATGGCCACAGTCGTGGGAAATGCTACCTCTAGATTAGATGTTGCCACAGATGAGGCCTCTTCGTTATGTGTGTCAGCAATATACAACCTAGCAAGCATGCCGAGGGAGCTTGACACATAGGCTGAAAAGGTCAAACCCGCAGATTCTGCCACCCGCCCTAACCCTTCTAGTGCCCAGAAGTGAACTACGGGGTGTGGATCGCTACAAAGGGACATGAGGACACCAACAATGGTCTTCAAGTGGAAACCGGCAGCCATACCACCGACTTGAGCGTGAATGCAGCCCAGAGCAGTCGCACATCCAGCACGCGTACTAGGATCGCGATTTTCGACAATTGAATCGACGAGTGAGTTTATTTGGCTATTAGTAAAGGAATTGCCGGAGCTATTGCATAACCGCCCTATGGCCTCGGATCCAATGCAACGCACAATGGGATCGGGGTGGGTAGTAAAAGTCTACCAGTACTTAGCATAGCTTAAATAATTGTGCAGGATGGCCGGTTTACCTGAATTAGCTCCTGCATAACTTTTTCAGTTGCAGGATACCTCAAGCTCCCCGACGCGGATGGGGTCTCTTTAAGGGCCACTTTAAGCGCAACGAGCAGAGCCACCGCGATATTAACGGTCATGGCTGACTTTCGCCCAGGATTACGATTTAGGCTTTGGGCGGAAAGTAAGGCTGCTATTTGCTCCACGCTGCTTTCCTGAACTTTTGGGGATTGCAATGGTAACGCTTTGGCGAATAGGTCTATGGCTGCATTCACAACTTCAGTGTCAGGAGGGTCAGAGTATGAGCCGCTATTTCGATCCGTCACAGAGTAAAGGAGTACAGAGTCATGCTCCCTTGCTTGGCAGGTAGGAGACATCAGCTAGGGGAGGTGGCGACTGGTTAGTGCAGCGCTACGTAAGGCATTCGGTTGAAAACTTACAATATCATCGATTGCTTGGTCTGAAGGTTCCATCGCAATCCAGCCTGGTGAGTTATCTCCCTTGTGACGCCCGGAGAGGGCCTCGACAGTAAACTCATGAGCTAGGCCGGTTACCCCAAAACCAAAATTGTCGTCAAGGTCCCAAAGATTATCGAAATGCGTAGTCGAGCTGGCGATAGACGAATCAAAGGGGTTCGCCGATATTACGTCTGGATCGGCGAAGGATGAGATCGCTAGGCCTAAAATATTCGACAAAGAAATAATTTCCGAATTGGCGTGATCGACGCTGACGAGTTTTGAAAAACATTGCAATACACGTCGACGAATCATTGTCGCGAAATCTTTGACTTGTAGTGATGGCGATAGGCGTTGAGATATATCTTCTGGAGATTTGAGTTTTGGGAGATTATCCAAAAACATCACGGTGTTTTGGAGCATCGCAGCAATTCGCTTGGATCCGTCTGAGGTTACGAGGTTGCTATTAAACTCTAAGAAGACGTAGATTGAACCAAGAGCGCATTCTCGAACGTGAGCCAAAAAGCTCATCTCCAGAGGGCCGCGCTGAGCCAGATTGTCTTTAGGCAAAGGCTTCGGGAGCGCGTTTTTCCATAACAGAAGAAGCTGCGTAAGGTGAATTTTCGTGAAACTTGGCCCAAGTGGCATCAAACCACCAATTAAAATCCATGCCACCTGGATCTGGGTGCTTGCAATTCTTAATTCTGAGCTGCTACTTGTTTTCAGCAGATCTGTAGCTTGTGAAAGTACCCGTGCGTACACATCGACGGACCCATAGAGTGGCTGTAGTCGAGAGGTACTCAACACAGCTGCCAGACCGTGGGCGTATCCAAGACATCGTTTGCTGGACTGTCTTGGAGTAGATAGCTGGCCAATCTCTCTGTTTAGGCTATTCATGCAGACCGTCACACAGGAGAGGAGTTGCTGAGGACAAGCAAGAACAAAGTTACGCAAGCACTGGGCAGTCTGTATTTGAACAGTGTAACTAGGATGCTGGAGTACCTGGAGGAGCGCATCACGACAGCTGTCGCCAATAACGGCGAGTGCAGAGCCTAATGAGGATATAATTGCAGACAATGTACTCAGGGTGCTTGTTAAAGTGTGTTTGCTCGGCTCAGGTCGTTCCTGCACGACTTGCGGATAATCTTTGAGCACACCATTAATTAGCCATTTGGCGGCGTTTATTTGGCTATTCTCGCGGAGGATTTCACACCCAACAGTATCCTCCAATAAATTCTTAATAAATTTCCTAGTCATAAGGAGCCGGTATCGATTGTATGTTATGGTTGGGTGATTTAGAAGGGTGACTAGAAAGTGGCCCGCAATTTCCGCATATTGTTCTTCAACAACGTTGTCTCCAAGGCCTCGTAGTATCTGTTTATAACACACAGCAATCCCTGCCCTCGCTCTATTTCCCGTTGAACTTCGGCAATAGTGCAAAGAAAGCTGTTTTAAAAGCTCAGGGAGTTTGAACGAAATATGAAGATCCACTCTGCGACTTGCAGGGGGCTGTGGCGACTGCGATCGTTCAGGTGGGTCATCATCGTTAGTGGCAGTTGGTTGCTTTTTTGATGGCTTTTTGGGTCGTCGAATGCTCGGCACGTCCTGGACCTGGGCTCCAGCTTCGCGAGTTTTGATCAGGAAGGAGGCAAGGCAGGAGGCGGCCGCATGCCTGACAGAGGGACTAGAGCTGTCGATCACTTTCCAAATTGTAGCTTTCAAATTCTCGAAATCGGCTAGGGTCCGGAAATAGAATGTGCTTTTAATCAACTGCTCGAGGCAATAACAGGCGCTCGTTTGGACGGCAATGGCCTTGTCATTCGTGGCGGCGTTTCGAGCATGCTTCCAGATATCCTTCGCTGTTTGTTCGTCCACAGGAGACCCGATTCCTCCAACAACCCTTCTCAAGGCTGCATATAACGAGCTCCTTAGCCCTGCATGATTTTGCGCTGACTTGAACAGTTTCAACAAAGCAGAGCAGACGACATTCGACTGGCTGAGCAGACTTTCTCCAGCTCCCGCATATATATCCCCGATCGCGACAGCAGCCGCAAATTTAGTTTTTAGTTCCCAATCATTTTTCCCCGCATTCAGAATTCCCAAAAGTTGTGTGACAGTGTCGTAAAGTGTACTGTGGTCCCCCTTGCTGAAGATAGCGTTGAAACATCGGCCAATGTTATTGCGTATAGGTCTGGTAGGGGTAGGTGACGAAAGCTTTAAGATTTTGAAAAGTTCTTGAATGATATACCTCTGTTGGGAGGATAATCCTGCCTTATCGAGCGTCGCGGTATATTGAACGAGGTCCGCGGTAAATGTCAGAAGGTAGAGCTCTTGCTGTTCGGAGGGGAGCGAATGGAGCTGGGAGACATCTAGTTCCGCGCAGGCGGCCACATTTTCCGGCCCTCCTGGTGGCGCACCAGCAGGTTGAGGAGCCGACATTGATTCCACTGCTTCATAGAAATACTTCCAAACGCATCTATAATTTGCGCCAACTGAGCGTTTGAGGATATGTTTAAGGGGCTCGAACTAGATAAAAGTTGTTCAAGCCGCCTCCGCCGGAGGATTTGCGGATCAACTGTCGGGCCGACGTAAGCTCTCAGGAGAAACCGCCAACCGGATCCCATCCGCTCGCGCAGTGCGCTTCAGTGTCACTATTATATAACAGAATTCATGGCTTCCGCGTTTGGGTTAAGGCTCTTGGGAGGCACTCGAGCTCTGCGTCCTTGGGTTTGCGAGAGCTGTCGAACCCTGAGTTCCTCTGTTGTTGTGCAAGCTGGTCACAGCCGCTGGTCTACAATCAAGCATGACAAGGGCAAAAACGACGCCGCGAAGAGCAAAGAGCGTATTTTCCACGCCAGAGATATCATCAATGCATCGAAACGTAAGAAAACTATCGATCTTTATGCCCTTCACATACTGACCCTCTGCGAAGTTTTCGGACCGGATCCGGCCTCAAACCCCCGGCTCGCTCTAGTAATCAGCAAAGCGAAACGAAGTGGGATGTCTAAGAGTACAATTGAGGCTGCAATTGCACGCGGACAGGGTATATCGTCTACGGGCGCAGCGCTCGAACCAGTAACCATTGAAGCACTTCTACCGTCATCAGTTGCTGTCGTGATCGAATGTATGACGGACCAGAAAGCGCGAACACTGCAAGATATCCGCTTCTTAATAAAACATCATGGGGGAACAGTTACACCTACGAGCTACCTCTTTGAGAAAAAAGGCAGAATAGTGTTTGAGAAAGTGGAAGGGTTAAATGTAGACGATTACCTGGAGCTAGCTATTGATGCTGGGGCGATCGATGTGGATACTGACGACCACGGCCGGTTGAGGGTATTCACGGAGCATGCAGACACAAAAGCCGTTGGCGACAAACTTTCTAGTGCGGCTGGATTGAAAATTGAGTCCACTGACATTATTTGGGACCCGAATAGGGACACGATCGTGCAACTGCAGGCGGGGGAAGATGCAAATAAAATTGACGATATCCTTAATGCCATTCGAGAGGACTCGAGCGTCCAGGATATTTACACCAATTCAAGTACAGTATCGACAGAACAGCAATAAGATCAATCAACTCCGGTAACTATCGCATTTACACGTACATATTTTATATGTGCTACGCTATTTCCGCAACGCCTTCATTGTACTCCGCATTAGATTCCCAACCCCTACAGCTCCCGTCTTGTCCAACCATTCAAGCATCCTTAGCCTGTATTCTTGCCAGTTTATCCTTACTCCTCCCTCTTTATCTAGCGCGGCTAGTGCCTTTTGCGTTACTGGCCTGGATAGTCTCACAGATGAGAATTTCCCTTGAGTTTCCACCACCGCCTGTTCAATGCCACTGAAGCACGCGGATGAAACCCTGCAAAATGCGACGTTTTGACTTAATGAAAATACAGCCGAAAGCTGGTATTTGTGCTTTTCGTCACTGCCGTCACCACCTAGCTTTTCACTCAGCTCCTGCATATACTTTGAGAGCTCATTTACCACCGTTTCTGGAACGAGGCAACCCAATGCATTAGGATCTTCGGAGTTTAAGCCCCTGTTTCGCCAAAGCAGGTTGCAAATATCCATCACATAACCATTAAATTGAGAAACCATCTCTGTTGGATATGATCGCTCCGGCAATCCGTTGTTTTGCAGTGCCGTCGATGTGAGCGAAGTTTCAAAAGAATATTTATATGAGGCCAATATGGAGCACAACGTAGATATATGGAATATTGTCGGTGTAAACGCAACGGTGTATATAATTTGCGGCTGCGGGACTGTGATGCGTATGTTACCATTCGTAGGTGCATGTTTAAAAAGTCCGGCGAGCCCGACATAAAACTGAACGACTGCCAATGTTCCCCATCGTTTGTCTATCGCTTCATCCCGATTGACGCCCTGTGGGGTCTCAAGTATCGTTAGGGCAAGGAGTTCAGCTCTGTCAATGACTTCTGGCAAAGGAGGCACAGGCGACAGTGAAGGAGTGGCACGGATTACGGCACCCCAGTGCTGAATTAAAGAGGAGTAGTATTGAAGGATAAGAACTTTGGATTCGAGCTGATCGTTTAGAATAGCATTTTCGAGTGGAATGAAGTAATTCCGTCGAAGAGTATTATAGGCCCCTAGGGGTAAATACTCTAGAAGCCCAAGGATGGCGCTTCTATTGTCATGGCCGTTCCAAGAGAGAAGATAATTGCGTAAAAACTTATCCACAGCCTGCGGCATACTCTGCAGAAGGAGGCAGTCAATATAAAAACGCAATATTACCCCAAGCACGGGCACAAAGGGCTGATTCAATGCAATACCCACTTTCGTAAATCGTACGAACCCGACGAGGGCATTAAACACATATTCTAGGGGCTCCGAGTCATCTGCCGCATCCTCTCCTTCCTCTCCCGCGCGTATTCTATCCATTTCGTCCTCAAAAAAGCTATCCAACCAACTCTCCAACCGTCTCATCGCCTCCTCATTACCCACAAGCAGAAAGTACCTTTGGGCCAACGGATCTGCTAATGCCGCGGCGACTTGATTCGGCAGCTCGATCCTATCCAATTTTTGCACGAAATCACTTGCACTCCGGAGTTCCTCCAATGATATTAAATCGCGCTTGACCCGCGAGGTCTGCACAACAGGTATGACAACCTCAATTCGACTCCTCTTCACCCCGCCGCGTCGCACAACTTGAAACGTCTGCATAGCGTTTTGATCATTTGCCCCCAATCCAACAGCCGCTGTTTTATCTTGAACGTGTCTCATCTGATTAACCCACTCAGGGTTGGGGTGTTTGAAGAAATAAGCAGCACGCCCTGTTGATGCATAAGTGTCCCCAACGATGATGTCAGGATAATAGCTTTTGAAAACTTTCAGCAGGCCCAGAAGCTCTCGTTCCTCGCCGCCGGTATTTCTCATAAGTTCCAAGAGCGCCTGGATGCGGAAGGGCTTTATGTGCTTCCTACGCGTGATTAGCGAAAGAAGGTGACACAGTGACCGTCGCAGGCTAATCATATCCAGGAAATTAAACAGAACAGCATATAGTCGTGATAAATGGGATCGATCTTCCATATACTCATAGACTAGAATTAGCCAGCGTAGGAATAAGGCTTGCGTTGCAGGGGATGGCTTGCTTCTGCCCGGTCCAAAGCAGCAGACGACTTTCGAGATAATGTGGGGCGGTACACGCTCAGCTGGGTAGAGATTTTTTACTATGGTCGTTATGGTGGTTTGATCTAAGTGCTTGGATTTTGAGATTACGACAATTAAGCGCTCCAGAAGGTGAGTTGGAATGCCCGAATCGTAGGCGTTGGACGCGATCGATTTCGCGAGGTCCGCAACGTTGGTGTGCCGCTGCTTGGAGGGGATGGAGGCGACTATGTCCGAATGTTAGTTGTCTGTTATTTTTCTGAATAAATGGTCAATTTTGCATGTATCGTTACCATTTTCCAGCTGCTCAATCGCGTCCTCCATTTCCTGCCGCGAAGAATCCGTTTCTGTCGGATTAGGTAGGTGGTTAGATGTCCACTGATATATACACCACCGACCTAAAGTGTCTTCGTATCTCACCTTGATGTACTTCTGGGGCCATATCACTGGAATATTTTGGATGATTTATTTTCAGAAGGATGAAATGCAAGGGCGATTTTGGAAGCCTTATCCTAAACCCAAAACCCCGCTTGCAGCACCTCTGACGCCTCGCAAAGTGGAGTGTTAATAGAAGCACGAAATGGCCGATAATAGCCAAAATTTGCCCTCTGGTTCAAGATTACATTTTGGTATTGTAAGTCAGAATCGTGAAGCACGGATTTTACCGCTCTCAAAGTTCACGGCTCGTTGCGATGCGATTGACGCGTCTAAACATTATTTGGTTAGATGGGGCAGATGGGAATCAGCAAAGAACCGGGTACAAGTTGCACCTTGAGGTGCAAAAGATGTGGTCGTATTGGGCCTGTGTAGTACTTGTGTATATTTTCGATTAAAAATGAATGTCTTTTGGGCATTGAAATGGACGTGATTTTTTCGATCAAAGTGCTAGACGGGTATTTACACGACATCACATGACCCGTAACCGCTGCGATCTGCGGGAGAGATGCAGCTATGTTGGTAGGTAGATAGATAGAAAGTACAGGTCTTGCTTCAGCTCAATGCTATATTCAAATTGATATATAACAATCTATTCAATTTTAAAAGATGGCTGCGAGATGCAGTATATTCCGTGACCCAACTCTTGTGTCTGTATTACATGCAACTCCCTTTTCGCCATGCCATAGTATGGTACCAACTACCCATTTTACTTGCGATTGCGCGCAGATTCCTTATTTGATTTGGTTCCCGATGCACTTGCCTCAGGTTCTGCAGCAGTAGTAGATTCAGAGTCCTTCAATGCCTTGGCAGGCGTTTCAGTCTTGGCTTCTTCAGTTTCGTCCTCCTCGCCGCCCTGTCCGAATTCGTTAACACGCTTGTAGTCAACCTTATATTTGTAGCTCTGATACAACCAGATAAAAAAGATGACATCATCTCGAAGAGTGGCGAGTCTATGGAGAGTTGGCATCTTGATCGTGAATGCGAAAAGGTCGTCGATAAAGGTATTAAGGAATTTATATGTGAGAGCCTTTCCAGGCATATGTGCGACGGACTGCGGGGAGAATAATGTTAGGAAGGACGAAAAAAAGCAAGATAACATTCATGGAATGGGCAACAAGAGCATCCTTACCTTGAGGCGATAGTTGATGTAGAGACTGGGGACCATCATGAGGAATCCATAGGCGTAGACGCTGCCAACCAAAGTCTCGATGACATAGGAGTACCACGATTTATGGTCTTCATACACCAGGCTATAAACTGCATATGCACCTAGTAACGGGACTGCAAGCATGTAAAGGTACTTGAACGCTATTTCATCATATTCCTTGGTCTTTTGTTCAGTCTCGCTGAGCTTATGTTTGTCTTCGAAGGAGATAACGAATGGCAGGAACGATAAAGTTGAATCCCGTCGCGGACGACGAAGTCGTACGTCAACAGTTTTTGTGATCTTCCATGCTTCCAGGACAATGCCAAAGGCTTGGCCACCGAGAATCATCCATGATGTTCCCTCGCTGTTATCGAGAAGATACAGGAAGATGATGGTTTGCATGAAAACGTTCGCTAGAATGGTGCGAAGAGAAGTACCAACAGAATCTTTCTTCTGGCGCCAGTGGGACTATAAGGATATTAGCGGAACAGCACTTCATGTATGACATGGCACACAATGGGGAATCCACTTACAATATCACTCTTAAACGCAAGCCCTTCGAAAATCATATGGAGGATGCTGACGAAGAACGTGGTAGCCAGAAGATAACTATTGGTGTCTAATAATATCTCCTTGAAAGTTTCGAATTCGCTTCCATCACCAGCTGTAGGGAGAGAAGCGCCACTTGCAGCTTGTCTCTGGGATTGCTTTGAATTCTCATCAATACTGGACAGTAAGGTAAATTTCCAATTCTGTTGATTATTTAAAGTGATATGGACCGGTAGCGTCTCAACGGTAGAGTTCAATTCGGTCATATGGCTCTTTAATTGCCAAAATGTATTAACAAAGAGGATTGGATAGTACCACCCATTCTGGCCTGTTGCATCTCTCGCACCCGTTTTCTCAAGCTGGAGGTACTGGCGTGCTGCTGGAGCCATTGAGGGGATATTAATAACACCAGAATCCGGGATGACGGAGAGGGTAAAGTTGGGGTGATAGAATGACCCAATTTGGGGTGCTTGTGGGACAACTTCGTGCTCTTCAGTTTCATCCACAGTTAGAAGATTCTTTAGTTTCTTGATCTTCTTTTTTGGAAGATATTGGGTCAGAGGACGGCGGAAATAAACAGAGTTAGCGGAGCTATAGCCCTTTTCGTTTGGATCGAGTGGTTGACCAGTGAGCGACATGTAGAAATGCGCCCACAGGGTCCCGTTTTGCTGCACTTCCTTTGGAACTTTAAAACTAGTCCCGATTTCTCTCGTGTCATCCCAATCACCGATGGTAAAGTTCTTCTCGTCAAGCACTTTTGCGTCTTCTGGGAGAGTACTCAGAGATGGAATGCTAATAGATGGCGAGACATAAATGGCAATGTCCACGGAGCTATCCATGGGCCATATCGGAGCCACCTTGTATGGAATCACTGTGGCATTGGTGATGGTACGAATATCTGGCCGGTCTGTAAAAGCTGGAATAGCTGCCTTATCTCCAGGAGCAGAGCCTGCTCCTGCGCCACTTTGTCCTGATTTTGACGACCCGAATACTTGCGAAATAAGAAACTGGGTTGCGACGAAAAAGGCCAACCCTTGAAGGGCAGACTTGAGCAGACCCTGTATATTGATTAATTTTTAGTAAGGCGGGCATATGGGGCAGCGTGTGGTTGGAAGTAGGGAATGATGCTTACCCCTGAGCCCTGCTCCTCTCGTTGTTGTCCGCGCCCTGACATATTTGATGAGCTCCTAGACAGGATACCGAAATTCACGGGGTGGATGGTCGACTACAGAAGAATCAGACCATCAGCAATCGGACCCTTTTTATACAGAGACCAGGTCGCACGGTTATCGGAGGCCACGGCGAGTTCGTAGTTTAGTCAGCACAAGTTGGAATCACATGATATCTGCTGCTCACCAAATCCATGCTTAGAACTAGAAACAAATCTTCGGTGCCTTTTTTCATCTTGTTGATGCCTTTTCGACTCGACGGACATGTTGTGTGTGTTGCCACTCTACTAAATGCCATAATTCATGTATATTTGGCTGCCGGACAGCGACGATGTGGACCCTCGCACTCCGAAATCGTCCTCAAGTTTTACGTGCAGATGACGGACAACTCCACATCCCCAGATTCCATGCCTTCTCATTTCCCTACTCATGATGGGCCCAGGGTCTGGATTATCTCAGCGGGCAGCTCACCCATTGGCATCTCTCTGGCTCGCCAGCTACTTGCCCATGGTGATATTGTCGTAGCAGGCGTTCCGGAATCGAACCCTGAACGGGCAGATCCCCGCAGCACAGAATTTGAAGCGTTTCTGAATGAGCTCTCTACTCAAGGTCCAAGTTGGCGCGAGAGGATGAAACCTGTGGTTATTGACATCAGGTCTGCGTTCCCAAAAATTTAATTGAGAGGGGTACGGCTGCTCTCAGCATATCGAAGAAGATGTTGTGCACGTCTGAACATCTCGGCTGATTCAATATTGCCCAATGACTTGCAGAAGGATGAATGAATGCCAAGCTCTCATGGCAGAGGCAATTAGCGCATTTGGAAAAGTCGATATTTTGATATGCTGTTCGAGCCAAGGTAGGTTCCTATATTGAGCATCATTTATTTGGATATCCATTATACCAACGCCAGCGCCAATTAACAGACATGACTGACTTGAAATTTTTCATCTACAGCAATAATTGGAACTGTTGAAGAGCTTGCTGCATCTGAACGGAACCGACTTCTAGTAAAAGACCAATTCGAGACCAACTACTTTGGCCCGGTAAATCTAATCAAGGCTGTTTTACCCCAATTTCGGAAGCAGAAATACGGCCATATCCTCGTCGTGGGAGGTATTAGTACGTAGAGCGACCTGTTGATCAGCATACAACCTAGTCTAACTATTATTCCTAGCGGGTCATATAGGAACCCCTGGGCTAGGGGTTTACTGCGCAGCAGGTTGGGCCCTAGAGGGCTTCTGTGATGTAGGTTTTGACCCTACAACAGCCTTTGGGCATTTTATCACCCCAGCCAGAACAAAACTCAATGACATGATGAGAGGAAGAAAACAGTAGAAGAAAGGAAGAAATACAAACAAAAAACAAAAATAAAAATGGAAAAATATGGCAAAAACTCTAACATTTACCAAATTAGAGCCTCGCGTACGAAATCGCACCTTTCAACATCCGCCTCACCATCCTCCAGTGCAGCATCGAAATTGGCATCCTCACAAACCTCATCACCAGCGTTCCTCCCATCCTTCCTGCTTACTCCCCCTCCACAAACTACGCCCCTTTATTCCGCGGCATCATGAACGGCCTGCTCACGCGCCTACCAAATCTCCGGGAATTTTACAGCCAATCCCCAGAGGCGGAGGCCGGGGCGCGTACTGCTTGCTCCCCAGTCTCCCCGTCTGCGTCATCAACTACATCAAACAACACAAATCCTCACACTAACTTTAATGCATCGTCACGCAGTAACACGCGCCGACAAACAGAAGAAGCCGAAGCCGACCATGACGAAGAGCACGTCTGGTCCGAGGAGCCTCTTTCCGCACCAACTGTGGTATCCATTTACCCACCACTGAGCCCCGCACACCTGGATGTGCTGATTGCAGAAACCATTCATGCCATCACGGCCATTGGGGGGCATGAGAACCCACCTGCCAGACATATAGTGGGTGTGGAGGGGATTGCTGCGGTTAAGGAGAAGTTAAAGACGGTGACGGAGGAGCTAGAGGATTTCATAGAATGTAGTAGCGCTGTGGATATTAATTGTGACCCCGATGTTGGGGCTTTGGGTGCGACTGGTGGCGGTGGGCGAAGAGAAAATGCAAGCGCGGGGGCTGAAGGGGCGTTTGGGTTCACGTAAGCATTATGTACGGAGTACATAGCAATTTCCGTATCTGGGTAGCTAAGTGTAAATACGTATATGTGTTTGTGGATATTCGGAACTGTACACAAAGCAAGGATACCCCATATTTCCATAAACTGAGCAGTAAAAATCAAATATCTCTGATAAAATTTCTCAATGGATATACATCCTGCATGTAATCACACGATTATTCAACCTAAATCACAACGCCAGCATCCCGTACCCCGTAAAACTTCAGTTTATCATATTGATCATTTCCGCCTCACAAACCACGTCTGCCTGCATTCCCACAAGCTTCCCATGTCCTGGTTATCTCTGTAACAACGGAACTCCTTCCACGCATTTCCGTGGGGAGGTTCGGTAATACGACCGTCGATTTCTAGGATTTTGTTAGCTAGGCGGGCGGGACCGGTGACGCCGCCGAATATTATGTCCCTGGGGATAGATTCTCGGGGTTGTTCCGATTTTGAGACAGGTATGGCGGCAGAGGCGGATTCACTTGCATGTTCCGCTTCCGCATCGCTTCTAGCATTCGCTGGAGCCATGGAGGTGATTTCGGCTTCTGTAGCGTTATACTTGACCATTCCGCTTTTAAAAAGTTGAGTGCTGGTTAGAGCGGACTCTTTGTTACAATTCGGATGCGCACCGTTCGCCATGGCCTGGGTATTAGGTTTGGTGAGAACACCGTAACTAACTGCCCTAGGTGCATCTGATGGGAGCCGGCTCGAACAATCGTGGTCAGGAGTTTCATGTAACGCTGTCTCAACGAGCACATCTTCAGTGCCAGCAGCGCCGGCACATGTTGCATCCGTGGCAGGAGGAGTAGTCTTATCATTGGCCCAATTTGGAGGGTGGGACACGTCTTGCTCTGATGACAATTCAGGGTCGAAATCGGCAGCTACCACCTCATCGCTTCCTCTATTGCACTCGAGATTATCAACTTTCGGTAGTTTAGACTTAGCAGTGGCTGCCGAATACTGAAGCGGAGGATGCGTGCCGGTAGGGGCCATACTCTGGATAGCTTCAGTCGCGAATTTGTCGTTAGGAACCATTGGCCGGGCATCTACCGTTCGATCTGCATGCCCATTGGCAACGGAATTATCTACGGGAGGATTTTCTGGCGTTGTCGAAACCGCAGAACCTATAACGGGGGCAGCGTCTGTATCGGCTTTATTTTCCTGAGAAACTTTGTAATGGGATGAAATGCCATTATTTACTCCACTGGCTTCTATGTTCGTGGCATATGCCTGTAAATCTTGGCTCGGAATTATCGGGGCCTCCTCATCATTAGTCAGTTGAGGTGTATTATATAGGAATACACGCTGGCCGGGCGGAATTGCGAAAGTGAGGGCAGACCCATCTCTATCTACGACCTGTGGGAAGCAGCGTTCGTTAATCAGAAGACTTGTGGCAAGGCGGATGAGGAGGACAAAGAGGAAGCGACCTACCCGAACCTCCTTTTCCAGCAAAAATTTCTCATTCCCCTTACGAAATACCCTTGAGTATCTCCAGACATCACCAACCCTCACCACACCATCCTGAACTAGAGTCGCTAACTTCACCTTACTACTTTCCCCCGCAATAACATCGTGATTTAGTTTCTGTTTTTGCCCCCAGAACTCCTCAAATTGCACCTCCTTGAAATGATCGAATTTCCCTTGCGCTCTCTCTTCCATGGCCTTGGCTGCTTGGCGCTGCCATTCAGGATCATATCTACCCATCTGCAAATCGAGCTGGAATTGGCGCACAGCATCACGCCAGTTATTGGAGTAGCGGACAAAGGATGCAGGGAGTGGTGGGATGACAAATTTTTTCGCGTCCTCTTGGTGTTCGGAGCTTGGCCCAGGGTCAGCATGCCGCTGGATGTCATCCGGAAGCAGAGCCATAATCTCTTTCTTTTCATCTTCGTCGAGACAGTTCCATGCTTTAGGGCTGGCTAGGAGTTTCTGGAGTCAATTTAGTTAAATTATTTCCCAAGGGAAAACACTTCCACGCATGATTCAAATACATACAACGAGATCTATATCAATGATGCGTGATTCAGTGCTGGTCGTTAATTGCTCTTCGCTCCAAGGATCTTTTTTAGAAGTTCGCGATGGGCCACGCCTGGCACCAGTGGACTTCGTGACACCTGCCTGACTGGTCATTTTGGGTGGCTTCGCGACAGTCTTTGACTTCAAGTTAGTATTCGCAGCATCATACGGCGGTTCTGCTGCACCAGAAGAACGGCGCGGAGTGCGCGGTCTTCAACATTATTAGCTTTGCCTCGAGTAACTATAGCGAGCGAGCTAGACAAAATCAAACAGAAGATGGGATGTGTGAGCATTGAACATCGAACATAACATACTCCAAAGTGGTTTGTCGAGGCTGGGTTTTGCCGCTGTTGTCCGCCTTCTGTTTTCGCGGACGTCCACGGGGGCGGACCATTGCTGCTGACTCAGCTGACGTCTCTGCGTCCAACCAGTTAACTATCAAAGGAAGCTTCCAACGTTTAACAGGGACGAGATCTGGCTTGTTGAAGGATCATAAAACCAACAAGGAGGTGCTCTTCTTTCTTCTCTTTTGCGGCTATATATTGCACCACAGGAACTTACAATGCGATAGGGAGATAATGACAAGCTGAAGAAGAAGAAGACAAAACACCAGATCTTGTGTGTGAGGATGGTTCTGTCAACTCAGATTTCGAGGCTGGATGGTACTTATTAGAACTTCCTGTTTAGAGAGAGATTCCGGCTGGACTTTGTGCTAACAAATGCTTTCGGTGAATGTAGGCATCCCGCTTGCGGCCTCTGTAGATGATGAACAGCAGGTGAGTGGCCTCGTTGCTGTTGTTGCTGTTACCATGCATTCACTGCCGACTTTGTGTTTCTAGCGAAAGAAGAAGGTTGTGGAAGGTAGAAAATGGGCTTTACTCTAACATAGAGAAAATCACTAGGCAGAGGCATTGTCCGAGATCAAATCCCAAGCCAAATTAATAGCCCGCCGATTAAATCGCAACTCAGAACCTCAAGCTACTGTTGAATCCGGACAATACAACCTTCAGTGAGTAACACCATTATCCATAGAAAGCTCTCACTACCCTTTTATATTCAATATCTCATATCTATATGTGCAGCTATATCATCCAAGATGAAGTTTGCTTCCTCTGCGTCGCAGATAGATCATACCCACGCAAGCTTGCATTTAGCTACCTCGGCGACCTCGCCACTGAATTTACAACCACCTACCCAGCTTCACAATATCTCTCCTCCAACCTTCGGCCATATGCCTTTGTCGAATTCGATGGTTTCATCAAGCGAACAATGAAAACCTACCAGGATAGTCGCGCGCCCCAGAACTTGGACAAGCTGAATGATGAGCTCCGAGACGTAACGAAGTACATGGTTAAGAATGTCGAAGACCTTCTGTACCGTGGTGACAGCTTGGAACGGATGGGCGAGATGTCCGGGAGATTGAGGGAGGACAGTCTAAAATACCGCAAAGCGGCGGTGCGGATAAACTGGGAGTTGCTTATGAAACAGGTATGCACTGAAATGGCGCTACGGAGTTAAATCAAGACAAAGAGAATTGCTGCTAATTTTGGATCTTTTTGTTGTAGTATGGGCCCTTTGCCGCTGTCGGTTTCATTATTTTTGTTCTGATCTGCTGGCGGTTTTTCTAAATGGCACTTTGTTTTAATTCAAATGATATCATTTCTTTCTTGATCTTTGTTTTGAGGTTGATCGGACCTCAAAGTACACCTCCTTTATTCTACTCGCATCATGTGTGAGCACATCCTTTGTAACCATCAAGATTTTATGGCGGGTCAATTTAAGTGTTGTGGCCGCTTTCAAACAGTTGCAACCTCACCAGGTAGTACCAGGTCAAAGAGTTCCAACGACCATTTGAGGTCACTTGACTGTGCAGTGGACCTGTCAATTCCCACACGTACAGCAACATGGTAATCCTGTGTTCCCTCAATGTCATTCAAATCTCATCCTCCTCTTCATCAAAGTCATCCTCTTCACCCATATCATACAGAATTCTTCCACCTTCACCTGGCCCCTCCCCCTTCTGCGCGTCGAAGTAAGGCAATACAACAGCTTCCCTCTCCCGCCTCTGCCGCTCCGTCAAGCCCAAGTCAAACGTCGATTTCGGCTCCCATCCTTCCTGCTCCGCACCCTCCTCCTCTTCCTCCCGTCGATACAGGGGATGATCGTCGAGCAACATCACCACCTCTTTAACCTGCTGCCTAGGAATTTTCGCTGATGGTGGCAGATAATACCATTCCACGACCCCCCTGCCACTCTTACGTCGGTGCTCCATCTCGATGACAAGGCCTTCGCTCTCATGATCCTCAGTGTTTTTGCCGTGGTCGATGCGGCGACCGATGATTACTCCGTCTGCTTCTTCCGCTAAACCAAAGACGGGGGCCATCAGGCTCCTATCCCTCGCTGCCTTTTGGGTGAGGATGTGGCTCATAGAGTGAAGAGTGAGGATTGTTGTAGCGAGATACGTTAGCAGAGATAATGGGGATGGTGCGTATGGTGTCTGTCCCCGTGTGCATGTGGGTATATCCTGGTGATATATGACTACCAGAGAAGGAGAGAGATGGCTCTGTGGGCTAGTTGGGGGTGGTCCCAGCAATGAGCTTAGGTACGCCGCGAAGTTCACCTGCTGCTCCCCGTCGCATTTACGGGATATCATTGAATTAACCGAATCAATGATCACAAGGGATCCTATTTGATTATGTGAGCATTATTTTCTCTATCGCTGCTTATTTGTAACAGCAGGGGGAACAGGGGTAAACGTACTCCTTCCAACAGGGCCATTTGATGCCGCAGCGGTTGGCGGTTGTTGTGGTGGCAATGGTGATGATGCTGAGATCACTTCTTTCGCAATATCTGCCAGCCTTTTTCGCCTTGTGGGAATAAATGTGTCAACGCCCGCTGGGCGGGTTAGAGTCTCAAAGGAGACATATATAACATGGAGTTTTGATAGCTGGAGTAGCATGGGATGGTCAGCAAGGAACGTTTATTGAAAACCTTTTTCCCATCCAAAAGTAAAACTGTGCAATCCTCGATGGCTATATATAGTGTGAAAAGTATATATATCCAGCATGGCAATACATATACAGTGAACTAGATCGCAATATATGTGTGCATTATATATTCAGTTTGTAGTGGGGAGCTGGGAATAATCCAGGTTCATGATGAAAATGAATCATAAAAATCCGGTACAATATTAAAATTAAATCAAATGAAATCAAACAAAGAAATTAAATATTACCTTCGCCCTTCTGATATATTCCTTGACTAAAGGGGCAGCTGGCTGCTCCAAGGAGTCTAGGAGCAGAGTTAATGGAGAAGCAAAGTCCCGCAGGCCGAGCAGCTTGGATATTAGCAGCAAATTGTGCGTGCGACGATGGGAATCATTCGTGGATGGCATGATTTATGCGATAATAAAAAACCCTCTTTACTTTTTAGCGTCAACACCGCTTTGCATCCGTTCGTTACTATTGAATTTCGATGTTCAGCGTGGATGGTTTGGAACGGAGGCAGCATCATTGGCACGAACCGGTCACCGTAGAAAATCGAAACCTAAACTTCAAAGCGGCATCCATATCTTCTTCTTTTGACGCGGGTGCACGACTTCTGCTACCTCTGAACCTAATAATCATTTTGGGAGCGAGATTTTACACCAGCAGGGGCCTGCTAGTATACAAAACGTCTATTTTTCCTCCCGACATCTCCCCAAATAACCATTCCCGCTACACAACGATACAATAACAATGGCTGAACCTCCAGCCAAACGCGCGAGGAGGACCGATAGCTCAGCCATGTGGGAGATGAATGATACAAACGTCCTCCCTAGCGACCGTGGCAGCAGAGATATCGATGGGGGGGTATCCAAGCGAGATCCGTCGGATAAGGATGATCTAAAACGGGGTAACGCATTGAGCGACGAGCGCAGGCAACGGTCGCGCTCCAGAGAGAGGGACGGCCGGAGACAAGACCGGAGTATATCCAAAGACAGGAGGGACCGAAGCTGGTCCGGAGAAAGGAGACATAGGGACAGGATCCGAGACAGGGATGGTCGAAGGGAAAGAGATAGGAGTGGGAGTAGGGACCGATATAACCGGCGGGGTATGGTGCAACTTCCATTTTTCTCCTTTTTTTCTGGCAAGGTTTGAGTTTGCTAATGCTCTACAGGAGATTATGGAAAGTCGGTTCGATACCGCGAACGTGACCGTGATAGATCGTGGTCTCGATCCCGCTCCCCAACACGCTCGCCAGCACGAAATGGTACTACCCGACCTCGAAGATCACGGTCACCCCCGCGCCCGCGAGGCCCAAAATCAGACCGTCGAGGTCCTCCGCCTCCACGAGACCAGGCCAGGGAATCGGGGAAGGTTGGGGTGAACGGGACCTCCGACTCGAGGCGACAGGGTAAAGGAAAACCTCAAACCCAGCTCTGGCTGGACAGTATGGACGTGGACATTGATGGTGCAGATACCGAAGACCTGGACCAATTAATCCGGAAAACGATGGGGTTCTCGTCGTTCCGGACTACACAGAACACGAAGGTGCCTGGAAACAATATATATGGTGTACGCAAGGAGAAGAAGACGGAGTACAGACAATATATGAACCGGCAGGGAGGATTTAATAGGCCATTGAGTCCGACGCGGTGAAAGGATAGCTTTCGTTTTATTGTTTTCTCCCTGGGCTGTTAGGATCGCCTTATTTTATTTTTTTGCATTTTTACAGAGCGTTTCGAGCGAGCTCATACCGTCTTCTAGTTTTCCTTACTGCGCCTTCTACTTTTCTCTTTTTTTTGGGCTATTGTACAGTTTTCCATTTTTCTGTATTTGGGAGTTGATGCATAGGTTCCTAGCGTAAATATTCTGCAGACGTAAGTCACATCCACTTCTATTTTACTTCCACATCACTATGTATGATAGGCAGCTAGCGTTTGCAGAGACAGCAACTGAAGCTAGGCTCAATTTTCTTTGTAGAAACTTTTACAGGGATTTCTGCCTGATTTATTATCCATATTCCTCGAGTCAAACTGTTGTAGTTGAGCGTCCCGCATTTCTGACGTAGCTTTCACCCTCTCATGCGTTTAAGCTTAAAACACCTGTACCCTATAACCTCATCTAATTGAGGCCATTTACAACCAGTTCTATTGTTAATAAATCGCTTGTAAGTTAGCCCGGCCATTACGTCTTACATCATTCGTACAGTCTCCCGCGGCGCCATGGCAAACGAGGAGCGGCATATCATAGTAATAGGTACCTATATTACCCAAATGCCCAACTTGTCTCAATAATTGTCCTGAGGGCCCCACACCCACTCTTCAAAGAAAACTGCATGTAGTGACTACACAAATGAACCATTCCACAAAACAGCAGCAAGAATGAACTAACAATGAATGCCATGGTTATTACATAGGGGGAGGGATAATCGGCTGCTCAACTGCCTACTTCCTAACAAGACATCCCTCCTACAACCCCTCTCGACACAAGATTACAATTCTCGAAGCAACGGAGATCGCGGGTGGTGCCTCTGGCAAAGCTGGCGGGCTTCTCGCACTCTGGGCATATCCAAGCAGCATTGTGCCCCTCAGCTACAACCTACACGCTGAACTAGCACGAGAACATAATGGAAAGGAACGATGGGGGTACCGGGAAGTAAACTGCGGGCAACTTGCCGCTGAGGGCTGCCATTGGCCCTTTCGTGATAAACCGGTTGAAAAATCCGAGGAATTTTCCCAAAATCCCGGTGAGGCTGTTTCATTGGAGAAAAGGGGGGATAAGGCGGCGAGGGAATCAAAATCCGCTGAATTTCCCGAGGATTTAGACTGGTTTGATGCGCAAGCATTGAAGAGCTATGAAGCTATGGGCAGCGCTGGGGAAACAGCACAGGTACACCCGTATCTATTCACTACCTCCATGGCACAGTTGGCGGAGGAAAAAGGCGCAAGAATTGTCCTTGGGCAAGTGACGAGGATCGATCACTCCGAGGATTCTGTTCGGTCTGTGACCTATATGGAGAAGGGAACAGGGGCTTCTCAAACCATTCCGGCAACAGATGTGGTAATTGCTGCTGGGCCTTGGACACGGAGTGTTTTTCCTCGAGCGCCCATATCTGCCCTCCGCGCACACAGCGTCGTCGTCCGCCCTACACGGCCTGTTTCAGCCTATACTTTATTTACGAATCTTTACTTGCCCGCCGGGTTCGGCTTTTCCTCAGATAAAGAGAGCGGGCGAGGCAAACGTACGCAGCCAACAGTAGTTTCCCCAGAGATCTACGCAAGGCCGGACGACACCATTTACGCCTGTGGCGAGGGGGATACAACCGTACCTTTACCGGAGACCACCGCGGACGTCCAAGTTGACCCTGCTCGGTGCCAGGATATAATTGCCTCCATCGGGAGCGTATCCAAAGTCCTCCGGGAGGGAGAGGTAATTGCCAGACAAGCCTGCTATCTGCCGAACGTAGACGTGTCGCGTGCTGGCCCATTAATCGGCCATGTGGGTATTAGGGGGCTTTTCATGGCCACGGGTCATACATGTTGGGGGATCCAGAATGCGCCTGGGACGGGGAAGCTCGTTAGCGAATTTGTGTTTGAGGGACAGGCGAAAAGTGCTAGTATTTCAGGGCTGGATCCCAGGAAGTATTTGTAGCTCTGTGAAGTGCGAATAATTTGCTTCTCTAGATACTACCCTGGCATTTTTTAAATTCCAGTTATCGATAGCGCAAACATAAGCTGTAGGTTGATAAAATTTCCGAAGCGTTCACTCGTAGCAACCTGTTCTTTTCTGCGAGGTTATCAATAAATTTGCTACAAGCCCCCTTCTAAATGTATTGATGAATCGGAGCTAATTGACCAACGGATGTTGTTTCAATTATTTTTTCCGCTTTTTGACGTTCAATGAGAATAATAGTACAGTTTATATTGGCATATTTCATAAAAATTTTTAATAAAACTGTTCAGATTTTACCATTTGTCATTATTTCGCAGAGTGTAAGTGGCATAGTATATCAAACAGTCGCTCCCTGATTGTTCCCCAGAAGCCTGTGCAAGGAGGCAGGCGCTAATCTAAGCTTATTTGGGGTCGCGGGCTCAAACAGGGAACAGATTACGCCCACCCCGGCCGCCAAGGCAGGAAATGGCACTTTTAAGGGCTTCTTTTTATGCGAATTTATAAGTAGTAAAAACAGAGAAATTCATCCAGATCGAAATGTTAATTCTGTATTCCAGCTGATCACATTTTTTGTTTACACCAGCATGGAATTGTACACTTAGACAAGATAGAGTGCCAGGGCTGGGACAAAATGTTAGGCGCTCGTTGTATCACCAAATTCATTAACCATGTCATATAATTTGCAATTGAGCCTATATGTCCAGTGCAAAAGCTGGAAACAGGATCAGAAAAATGAGAAATGGAAATAGCCATGCTAAACCTAACTGGGAAATGAATATCAAGTCAGGGGTTTATGATAATGGGGGTGGCTTCGAGGGCGAGTCCGCCATCAGCTTCCACCAATGCGATATACACAAAGTGGGATATTTCCTGCTCTGCTAGCCACAGAAACAGCTCCGTAGTTGACAATTATGTTGCTCTGCAGAAGATGTGCGTCATTGGTAAAGTAGGAATCACCCCGAATTACAGCACTCTCATCCATCCCAGGGCCAGGCAAGGCCCTGTTCCTACTCTCAAGCATCAGGGCGTACCACAGGAAGTCGATGATAGTAGTATCTGTACCCCGTATAAAGTCATCAAATTGGTCAGGAGTCAGAGGAATAAAATGCTAGGGTCAGAGCTGTGACGGTTGACATACTATCGACAAATTTTAGAACGCGAGATCGGTCTATGGATTCAGCGAACAGCCCAATACCTATCCTGGTGATATGCTTTCAGGCAAGACGAGAAAACTTTTGGCCTGTTAGCATTGACTTTGGCAATATTCGCACACATCAATAGCGCAAAACATTCCTTGGCCAACTGGAAATCAATCGAGACAAACAAACATCAGCAGTTTGTCGGAAAACACCTGCTATCCTTTGTGCTAATCCTAGTAGCATTGGAGTCAAACAATAACTTGACAATTGACATTCATATGTTGAGGATCCTTAAATCCATTTCTTAAACACCATTTCCATATGCTTCAGTAAGTCCTGTTCAGAGTTCTATATTTTTGACTGGGAGAGCAGTACTGGGAACAGTTCTCCAACGCAACCCTGAGGCCGAGAATGTTATTCGGTTGTTTCTTAGAAGCATCATCCATCAAAGCAGGGATAAGAATGGCAAAAGCTGTCAGCTTTCATTCAGTGGAGGATCACCTGCGAAAATCGGTAAACCTAGTAAATCTATTCGCACGATATTAATCCTGCAGCGATGGCGAGGCCGCAGAACTTCAAAATCGAAGGCAAAGAACTGTGGATTTATGCAACATTGTGGTCGACAGCGTGAAATAACCAGGGCTGCCGGCTCTAAAGCAAACAAATATAAACGTATATATTTGGATAAGAGCATTGAATCGAGTTTATATCAGTTCATCCGGGGGCATGTTGCAACGAAATGTCCTCAATACCTAAAGCCGATATCTGATCAATGCAGTTTGGCCTAGCAAAAGCTTTGAGATATGGGCAATATCAAAGCATAGTCAATATCGGAGACGAAACGACAAAATGATAAAACCGCAGTTCTACCCGGGGTGATTCTGTGTTCCTAGGGCCGCAATAAACTGAGAAAATATTGTCTATGCCACAGCCGCACCACAAAGTTCGGATAAGAAACGAAATATAAACTTTTAGCGGGCTTAGGTGGTATTTGTGGTGACCATTTTCAACGGGTACTTCTCAGGAGGTGCTTCGTAGCTCTCTGGTGGTGCTGCTTGGAGGAGGGGAGGAGGCCAGGAGGGAAATTTAATCCGAATCATCCCTCCACCACTACCCCCGCCAATTTAATGGCCTTTATTTCTTGTACGGGGCAGCACTGTAACTGCCAGCGGGCACTGTACAGACGTTCACGACTTAAACTGTCACAATTGGCTGCCGTAGTTAACTTGGTTGCTGGGCTAAAAAATAAAAATGTAAAAATGTGTGGGTTGGGAATTTTAGTGGTCGCAAACTTTATCCTGGAGCAAAGAAAGCTCAGGCCAAGCTTTTGCTCCAAACTGACAGATATCAACACTGTGATACATTGATTCCCTTCACTTGGCGCATTCAACGGCCTGCTAGAACAGTTCGTATCTTCCAATCTTTGTCCCAATGGTTTGAATTTGTGTATCATTCTCTCTTTCTCTTTTGTCTCTCTCTTTTATAAAATGTTGTTTGCGTTGCGTTTGCTCTTCCTGCCTTTACTGTCCTTAACCGCTGTCGCCGCTGGGGAGGATGCAGCCGCTCCAGGCCAAGATGCCCCGACATTGGCAAAGAAGATAGAGAAAGCCTCAAATGAGTCGCTATTATGGGGCCCATATAGGTCGAATTTATATTTCGGCGTCCGCCCGCGGATTCCCAAAAGCTTACTGACGGGATTGATGTGGGCGACACTGAATGACTATCAATCTGCTGAGAAAAGTAGGTATACTTGAATTGTTAGGAGAGCACTAACCACACCTGAGTTAGATATTTCGTCGTTATTTATTGATTGCTTGTCACTAATTTTTTTATTTTTTTTCAAACTAAAGATTTTAGACACACATGCGAGCAAAACGAGGGGATGGCCGGTTATGGATGGGACGAGTACGATATTCGTAAGGGAGGCCGTCAGACAATCCATGACGCGGGGAACACCATAGACCTCACCATCGATTTTATAAAGGTACCAGGCGGAAGCAATGGAGGGAGTTGGGGTGCACGTATCAAGGGAACTCCTCGCCCGGATGCGCTGCCTGACCAAGCAACCACGGTTGTTTTCTATGCTGCTCTGGAAGGTTTGGGGGGCTTAGAATTCGCCAGCGAGGTTGACCCCCTGGGATACAAAGGAGATGTGAAATTTAAGGGGTCTACCGTGGAGCTTGGTGATTTCACTCTCGACATTACTCGCGGGCCAGAGAGCAACGCGCACCCTCCCCGAAGTGCTGCCGCATACGACAGCAAACCGTTGGATAGAACAATGGTTACGGGACTTCGGATGCCCCCGGAAGTCCTTTGGCAAGCAAAGCGTATGGTTTATACTTCATGTTCTATCTGTAAACGAAATAAAGAGTGATCTCATATGCTGATGTTTATATTAATGCCTGAAGCGATTCTCTTTGCTCACATGAAGGAAGAGGTTGAAGCCACTGTGAAGAAGTACGGAACGGATAACCCTCCTTCACCAGCGCAACTTTTCACTATCGCGAATAATCCCGTTGATGGAAATATATTTTTCGTGCAAAAGGTCTTCAAGGGTGCTTTTGAGGTATATACACAAAATACTGTGCCCTTCAAAATTGATTGCTGACCGTTGGAAGTTTGACATTCTGTTCTCGTCTGGTTCGTCGCTGGAACCTCTGACTTGTAGGTTGAACCCTTTCTGTAATATTCTTCAAATGAAGCGCGTTGTTGGACTTCTTCTAATGCATCGACAGCAACGACACTGACCGAAGAGATTAAATCTGCTTCGGCCTCCTTTTCTGAAAAGTTCAGGGACGTATTTTCTCCCCTGTCTCCTTTCGATGCAGCGAAATACACTGAGTTCTCGAAAACCATGTTTTCGAACTTGGTTGGTGGCATCGGATATTTCTATGGAGACTCAATTGTTGATCGATCTAATGCACCAGCATACGAAGAAGAGAATGAAGGATTTTGGGAAGAAACAGAACAGGCGCGGGGCCAGGCGAAACCAAGTATAACTGACCCGTCAGAGTTGTTTACGAGCGTTCCGTCCCGACCTTTTTTCCCTCGGGGCTTTCTCTGGGATGAAGGATTCCACTTGATCCCTGTCATCGAGTGGGACCCCTACTTGGCGTATGTTTTCTATTCTGCATCTTATTGATTTTTGATAGAAACTGCTAACCTATAGTAGTTTAGAAATAACGAAAAGCTGGTTCAATCTCATCAATGAGGATGGATGGATTGCACGTGAACAGATTTTGGGCCCCGAAGCTCGTAGCAAGGTGCCTCCGGAATTCCAGGTTCAATACCCACATTACGCAAACCCTCCGACGTTATTTATGATTGTTGAGGCATTCGTGGAGAAAATTCAACCAATCAAGTCGTTGGGCCGTGAGAAATCTGATGTTCACGGGTTACCCTCCGATATTCGATCGGCGCACTTGGAAATCCCAGAACTTGCCATTTCGTATCTTCGCTCTATCTACCCACTACTTAAACGACAGTATTTTTGGTTTAAGAAAACACAGTGGGGCGACATTAAATCGTATGACCGGGAAGCCTTCTCCTCAAAAGAAGCTTACAGATGGCGAGGACGATCTGTTCAACACATCCTCGCTTCTGGACTCGACGATTACCCGAGACCACAGCCGCCGCATCCCGGCGAACTGCATGTCGACTTGATAAGCTGGATGGGAATGATGACTCGGGCTATTCGAAAGATTGCTGAAGTCTTGGAAGCAACTGAAGACGCGCAAGAGTTCGCGGCGTATGAGAATGCGATTATTCGGAATATCGATGACCTCCACTGGGATAAGGATGCCCAAATTTATTGTGATGCAACTATTGACGAATACGAGGAGCACGTGCATGTCTGCCACAAGGGATACGTATCCATTTTACCATTTATGACGGGGTTGATACCCACCGACAGCCCACGGCTTGGACCTATTTTGGATCTTATCAAGGACCCGGAGGAGCTGTGGAGTGACTTTGGAATTCGTAGTTTGAGCAAAAAAGACGAGTTTTATGGAACAGCGGAGAACTATTGGAGGAGTCCTATATGGATTAACATCAATTACTTGATTCTCAAGAATCTTCTTGTACGTTTGGATCTAGAAATTCTTTATCTTCAAACGTTCTTAACGAACGCTGCTAACTTTCATGGACACCCAGGATGTCGCCACGGTTCCCGGAGCACATCAAAATCAAGCACGCCAAATGTATACTGAACTGCGCAAGAATATTGTTGAGAATGTGTTTAACCAGTGGAAGAAGACTGGATTTGCGTGGGAGCAGTATAACCCTGAGACTGGCGCAGGTCAACGAACGCAGCATTTCACGGGATGGACGAGTTTGGTGGTGAAAATGATGCTCATGCCGGATTTGAGCACAAGCCAGAAGGCGCGCCACGAGGAATTGTAAGAGTATCAAATAGAAAGGGATATATTTTATAACTGTATCGAACAGTCCCTTTTTGGGCGGGGCCGGCAGGCGGCGGGATCATATGCGTATCATAGGGCTATATTAGAATGAAACGTGTGACATCGATCACATAATTTCCAGTGACCATCATTATTGCATTACTAATTCCAATCTTTTATCTTCCTCGATCGTAGTCATCGTTTCGCCTGTAATGTCGACCATGATGACCATGGCGAGTTTCAGGAGACCGACTCCGCTGACGCCGCAGATGACTCTCTTCGCCCACTCCACCTTGCCCTCGATCGCGACCTCGAGATATAGATGACGGATAGTACTTTCTGTGGGAGGCTCTATCGCTCGAAGTCGAACGATCTCTTCGCCTCCCAGTCGATCTTGAATGACGCTGGTGGCTATGATCTCTTTCTGCAGATATCGAGCGGCGTCTCCGCCTTCGGTCTTCGTCTTTGTCATGCCTCCTGCTCTTTCTCTCTTTATCTACTCCACGATCTACGTCCCTATCCCTATCTCTTCTTCGACGATCTCTATCCTCACCACGTCCGCCCCGAATCCCTTTATCTCTCCGCTCCCTGTGTGGCTCCAAGCCTTTATCAGGCATCACCATCGCGTATCCCGTTCCTTCCATCGTATCCCCTTGATCTCCAGCCTTCATCCTGCCCATACCTCTGAACACTCCAAACCCAACACCCCTGGAACGGTCACCAGCCTCCCCGCCTTCCTCCAATGCAACAGATTCCTGAATAGCCCTCTCCGTCTCTTTTCCACCCAGGAGCGTCATATTCGGATTAGTAGAGCTCTTCGGCGCCACAGGTAAGCCTAACGCCCGCGCCAGGGCCTCTTGTTCAGCCTCCTTGACGCGTTTAATCTCCTCCTCGCGTTCTCTGCGTCGTTTCGCCGCAGCTTCGTCTGGCGAATCTGTTGGATCCTGGTCTCCTTTAGCATACCAGGAGAGATCGCGGTTTTGCTGCCAGCGCCCAACGGGTGCCATGAGGGAGTGACCAAGGTAGTTTTCGCGGTGAGTGGAGTTTTTGACGTCGGACCATTTGAAGGAGTCGCGCCCGCCGCTGTTTGGACTGAGTTAGCTTTCGGGGTTTCGTGATTGTCATGGTTTTAAGCAGGGAAACTTTGCCCTGTTAGCGGGGGTAAATATGCATGAAATTTCTTACCGGCTGCCCTCCTTTCGAATACTTGCTACTAGATCCATGGTCGCTGGTGAAGCGTGTGTGCTGGGGTTTGCAATCAACCTCCAGATCACCTTGGGTTGAGATAGATTTTGATGATGAACCGGAATGAGAGGATGACTAATCAAAGTTTCCTTCACGCACAGACCATTTACTGGGCACTCTAAACTCTGGGGTAAATGAGTCTAACTAAACAGGGCGCTAGTGGGTGGAGTTATGACCTCAGGGGGGCGGACCTCTTAATTATATAAAAACATCTTGAAAACTGGAATTATTTATGCACGAAAACTTCGGCATCGGCCAGTGATTCTAAGCACATACATCATTATCAAGGCTGACTGGCATGGGCTACTTGACCATCTAGCACTCTCGCTGTATGATACTTCATTGCCATAGTTCATTCTGACCCTCTTAACTGTACTGTACTCCGTCTACAATCGAAGTTCCTCTGAGATGAACGGCTCCGTTTATAGCCCGCATCTCTCCGGCTTTCATATCTTGTAGGATATTTCCCATGGGGCGGAGACACACCAGCCGACGACTGGGGACCTCGCTTGGTCGTCTCCCAGTCGAAGAATGTGACGATACGATTCGAATACAGGAGAATGGCGTTGAGATAGGCAGCGAATATGTATGACACCGCCTATGGCCACCAGGAACATATTGATAGTTCTTGAGAGATTTATTTTGGCTAACAATAGTCGTTGTCCGCATCTATCAGTTTCCGCGGTATGTCTACGGTGTAAGCATCATACACGGCAGCCTGAGCACTTCTACTAACGACTATCCTTTCAAGAGCACATGATACTGCTCCTCCTAGGCCTGCATACTGGCGCAATAATTTGGTATCTTACCTTCTTGAAGGGGTCCCCGTCCGTTCCCTTAGTTGTTGCATTATCTGACGATGTCCCCTCTAGACCGCCTTGTCTCAGCACCGCAATCTTTATTTTGCTGCTTTTGAACATCAGATCTATGTATATCAGCCTTCTGGCCGAGGGTGGGCGCTTGCACCAGAGCCAGCAATGATAATAACTCCGGTGGCGAAAAACCCCCGCGCCTCTGGTTACATTATGCGGCACAAGCCACATATCATAAATGTCCTTCGTGTTGGTGATCTCGGCCATGAGGAGATATTACTTCTTGCTACTGATTGCGGTAACGTTGCAGCCTATCGGACCGAGCGTATATTTTCGGTCATTGAAGAAGCCAGGGCGACTGGAAATGGCAAGCCAACAGAGCTTGGTGAGCTTGTCGACTGCTTTTTCAGCGACTGGGTCGGCCAAAGTGCCTGGGGCCTTGCGGTCCACAAAACAGCCAGGATGATCGCTGTTAGTTGCAATTCGTGGTGCATTACAGTTTTTGCTTTCGCACTGGTGGATGATGCATCTGTCGCGGGCGTTGTCACGGGGAGCTTCAAGGCCGGCCAGACTTCTACGGCACCCGCTGATCAAGCCTTGGAGTGGACGAATGTAAGCTCACAATCGCAATATAGCATACTAAGGCGGTTAAGACCGGACAAACGGCGGGTTCGTAATATCCGGTTCACTTTAGTTGGCCACATAAAGAATATTCCCAATATTGACTTCTTAAACTCTGATCTTGATCCCGACGGCGATTGGCTGATCAGTACTGATATCGATAACAAACTTATGATATTCAATATCTGGGAATGTCCAGCTCCAGTGAGAGTTATCGACGTTCAACAGGATCCACCCAATCATCCTGATCGTGCATATGACAAGTATGTTTGCTCTCTAACCCTCTCCAAGCGAAATTTCTAACTCCCTCAACTTTTAGTCGTCAACTGGGCTGGAACGTTTTAGCTCTTGATCCACGTAGTTTCAGACCTAAAGCGACTTTGAAAAGGGCTTGTGGCGGCACTCCCCGCAGAGATTCTAATAATGAAGGGGTGTATGACTTGAGTGCCCTTGCTGAACGCCTGCGGTCAAATTACCTCCCGAAGGACTCACCTAATTTGGGCTTCGTGAGCGATGAATCAGCGGATTCAACGGATGAGACGTTTTCGCTAGGATCTGATATCCCATCTCGACTAGGCTCGCCACTGGGTACTGGCCAGTCAGATTTCAGTGGTTTCTCACCGCCCTCTTCGACGTACAGAGATGAAGGAATGGATAGTACGGATAATCAGATGCATTCTGGAGGTCCAGAGGACGGGGAAAATATGGATTTAGATGGCAGTACGGAGCTTAATGAACAAATGCATAATATACCACAGGATATTACTACAGACCCAATTGAGCATACCCCTTCAAACAGTGTGGCTAGCCCCCGGGCGGTGTCATGGCCTTCACTTCAGGGTGACTCACCTGGTCTAATAACTGACGCTGAGTTCGTTGATGACCTTCTTCTTTCCGTGATAGACACAGCAGACGACATGCCTGATAATGCTGATGACTCTGCGATCCACGACGGCGACGAAATTGGTGGCGATGAATATATGAATGATCCCTGGGAAGAAGCCGAAGAAGGGAACGAGGAGGAGGGCGATGACGATGATGACACCCAAGGCGATGACGAAGAGTACAACTATGAATATGCTGCGTTCCAGGATGGAGGTAGCAATGGTGACCATTCTCTCCGGGAGAGCCTCCGACAACATAGCCAAGGTGGTGACTCTTTCGATGACCTCTTCCCCGATATTTCAAGCTGGCTGTCCGGCACTGAGGATACGGAACTCCCAAAACCCCTCTTCGCCGACTTCCCCATTCTTCACTTCACTCAAAATTCAGTCCGCATGTTCCCTCATCCATTCGCCAAAAAATCGTCCATCATCCTCCGCGACGCTCTGAGCCAAAACCTAAACAACCCCCCTCTAAATCTCGATATGGTCGAGCGCTTCAACATGGTACAACAGATTCCGGAACTTGGCATTGTGCTGGCGGCATCACAAAAGGGGCGTGTCGGAATATTTTCTCTAACGGAATCTTCGGAGGGTATGGCTTTTAGATTAGATCATATCATTCCATTCGAAAGTCAAGAACGACGAGGTGCCCGACCTTTAGTTCCAATTGCGGGAATGGCTGTAGGCCCCTTGGCAAACCACCTCATTCCAGGAGATGAGATCAGCTCGACTGTGTCCCCTGAAAACGAAGAAGAACCCCGCATCACGGCTCCTAAGCACTCTCACCATTCGCACCACAACCTTAGTACACGAACTCACATCGTGAATGCCAACACAGTGACCGATGGGAAAACTAGCACATCCACCTTTGACAACCACGAGTTATCTGACAACGGCTGGGTACTTCCCCAGGAGCAATGGCATGGCATCGAGTTCTCGCGCCGCTACCGCCTCCTATTAATGTATACGAATCTAACTGTAATGCACTATGAGCTCTTCTATGACTGGCCCACTGATATGATGGGGCCTCACGGCCGCCTTCTGCATGAGGTTGGGAGAGGATCACTGTTGAGACCCTAAGCTGTAGACATTTACTTTCCCGCGTCTTTTATTTTTCAGCTTTCAAGATTTCTTTGCTCGTTTTTCATATATGTGATTACTGCTCGCATCTTTGAAATTACAACTTTTACTCATTTTATGGCGACTATTTTTTGGTCCAGTTATTGATTCCTCTCTCTTTTTCGGTATGGAAGTTTAATGTTGCCGGGTGAACTACCAAGGCGGCAGGAATTGTGTTCGATTTGTCTCCGCGCTACCTCCTCTCGTATTTGTTCCTTGGTAATTACCATGTTGCGTAATTATATTTCTACTGGCGTCGCAGAGTGAGTGATTTAAATGGTGTAATATAAACGAATTCACTTGGAACGGACAAGATACGTGGGTCAAAACGTCCCCATCCCAGGGGTGCCTTTTAAGCCATACATCTTAAGCAGCTCCCTAGAAGGACCTTTGAATGTACTCATTTTTATTGGTTGATTTTATAGTGTGTGCATGTTCCCTATGCAGACAATGTACCAGAATGGGGACAGAATGTTCAAATCTCAGAGGAGGTATTTATATGGGTCATGATAATGTAGATATACAACAGGACAGGTATACGAAGTTTTAGTGGCATACGGAAGAACGTGAACGGGTGACGAAGGATGAAATTGCAAGCATCTAGCATTTTGACATAGGGTACATCGGCGCTGAAACATTTTTTTGGTGATGTGCGAGTATATAAAAAAAGGCCCAAGCCTTAGGTAGGACATATGTGAAAGGGAAATAATGACATGGCTGGGCATTAATCGTATGTAACTAGGGGAATGCGGAGGATGAAAGCGAAGATCTTTTCAGGTTGAATCATATCTCATGTAAACGTGCTAGATCATTACCAAAATAAAACAAAAGTTTCACTCCAGCGGAAAGGGAATACATTTTGCAAATGGTGGGTAAATATGTCTTGCATCCAAGTGCATTTTGCTTAAGATTTACAGTAAACACGAACTCCCTTTTATAAAGAAATGAAGGGGACGGCTGAAGCGATAATCATGATCGTTATCAAAAGTCTTCCAACTCATCACTGTCCCATTCATCTTCTTGGTCAGTCTGCACCAGCTCCAAAAATCGCTGTAATCCAGGCATTTGTCTCAGATGTGGGGGTGCATTTGGCGGGTTGAGCTGGTGACCACGTGCCTCAGCCATTGCTTGAACCTGCAGCTCTCGCTCCGCGGCTGCAGCTCGGGCTGCATCATCTGGGCGACGGCCATTGTGCTGGTTGCCATTAGCACCAGGAGGAGCTGGCGCGGGGGGCGGGGCTCGAAATTGTGCTGCATTTGGGGGGGCTGGAGCTGGAGGAGGTGGCGGGTGTCGCTGGTGTTGTTGATTAGGGTTTCGTCCTCGGTTGTTTGCTCCCACTCTGTTGTTGCCAGTTTCGGCAGCTATTTCCCGCTCGAGGTCTTCAACATCATCGCCATTGAGCATATCCGCTTGCATTTGTGCAGCGGCATGATCCCAGTCCGGTGCACCGGGTCCGGAATCATGACCTTCTTCCAGTTCCCAAAGTCGCATGTAGCAACTTCCCTTCGGGTCGTTGAAGTGGCTATATGGGTTGGATTCGAATAGCCAGCTTGAGCACAGGTAGCAAAAGTGGGTGTTGCATTTGAAACAGATCATGTGGTTGCAGCCCATTGCTTTCTGGCAGCGAGCATCGCATGTTGGGCATGGCGCGGTATATGTCTTGATGTATTCTTCGCTTGCTTTGTCCGCTGCTGATAGTTCAGCAGCTCTCCGTGGATAGCAAAATGCCAACTCCCCATGCCAACCTTTCTTGCAGACGCAACAGAATGCGTAGCTGCAATCTTCACATACCGAAAGACGTTCTGACATGGGTGGAAGCTGATCTTCTGTTCCAAGTGGATCAAACGCAGCAGGTGGATTTTCATCATCTTCGTCGTCTGATAATTCTACTTCTTGGTTTAACGAATCACCTGGCTTCGGATATCGCTTTGAGCGAGCAGCACCTTGGCACCACTGGCGAGGACAATAAATAGTTGTTTTGTCTGACTCCAATTTCCGTTTCCTTTTGAGGTGGACGTAGCGTTGGACAACTTCCTGATCCAGCGGGATTTGTAAAAGCTCACTTGGATTAAGAGTTAGGTCCCTTTTCTTTTGGCGTCCCGGAGCGGGCGCCGCCAGTTCCGCATGTCCGCGTTGGGGTCCATTTCCTGAGTCCCTCGAACAGTTTGGGGCCAGGCACTTCACTTTATCAACATCTCCTTCCTTTATACAAGTATTATAAAACCCCTGAAGACAATTAACGCAAAAAACATGGGCGCAAAACAGCATTTGGTGGCATGTTGCCCCCTTTTTAGGTTCAAGACAAACACCACACTCGAAGGTTCCCCGGTCAAACTTTTCTCGCTGCGTTTGCATGTCAAAATCCATAAGTGCAACTTTTAGATCCCGCGACAGGATAACGGCCTCCTCGGGGCCAGAAGAAAGATCGAACGACCGCTCTCCTAATTGTTGTAGGTGGTCGATATAGGCAAAGACGACCACGTCCATTCCTCCCTCTTCCCATAACCTCTTGCTATCAGCTATTAGTTCAGCGACCTTGGATGTAGGTAGCCATTCTGGATCGGTCGTGATGAAAAAGTGAGGAGGCGCAAATGAGGGATAGCCGTCCGGGAGCTCAATTTCCAGCTTGAGCGGTGGAAAATGTGAAAGGTAACATGGTTCTACTTCTTCCACATCAATATGTAATGGGTTTCCATCGTCATGAGCCCCAAGAGATGCCGGCGGAGTTGGGAGTGATGGGGGCGGTCGCTGAAAAACAACCTTTAATGGGGTGGTAGGACAAACAGGAAGCTCGAGGGTGGCCTTGAACTGCGAATCGGGATCAAAAACGATTTCGGGGTATATCGCAGCAATGGACGAGAGTTCAACAGCCCTCTCGTCCTCGCACAAGTCGTCCATTTATTTATTTTTATCTTTTGGCTTTGTCTTTTTTATCTCATTTTCTACGGAAACAGGAGGGGTTGTGGGGGTTCGAGGGGCAAGAGCCTTGATTGGATGAAAGGGAACTAGCAACTGAATATCAAACGGTTAGAATAGAATGTTGACTCATTCAGCAGGCAGAAAGTAAACCTGGAGCCCGCTTTGTTTAAAGAAATATTTTGGCTGGAAAAGGGGAGTTATATAGTACCTGTTGCCGTCATCTCATGGCGGGGGAGGTTTCCAGTGGAGTGTCTGCGCTAATCGGGAGCCAGTCGCGCAAAGATTTTTGAGTGGAATAGCCGTTCACAAGTATAAATTCTTGCCTTTCCGTAAGAGGATAGTATTTCTCTTTTTCTAGTCTAATATGCTGACTGTGTAAAACAAAACGTGGAATGAAAGTGGGAATGGTAAAGCGTACGAAATCCTTTTCGCCGCATACTTCAATGGGTGGTGATAGCGAACTTTCCTGCCCAACATTAGTAAGGCATCACCAGCACAAGTGCAAATTAGTTAGTTCGATTTTGCCTTGCCTTTTACGAAGAAAACTTTCGATAGAATATTCCTTTTGCTTCTCTTAATTAGCCCTTAATCGGATGTCCCTTGGGTAACCGGGGTTGCATCATTTGCATCACCAATAAAGGAGAGGAAGGGTCCGTCAGTACGCAGTAAATATGCAGTTTATCTTATCTGGCTCCTGTCGCTGATATTTAGCGTATGTTCAACCTAATAAATTTCCATAGCTCTCAGTTCTCAAAGATCAGTCCCTCACTAATTCATTAATTCATTAATTTCTTGTTATAGGAAACTGCGAGGCGAGCTGCGGACCTCGATCCACTATTAATTTAATTTAATTTAACTTTATTTTATATTATTATTTTAATTTATTTTGGCATATTTGGGATCTGATTTAATACTAGCTCGTTGGTGGCTACCCGCCTCTAGAACGGGTGCTATCATAGTAGTATCTATCTATCTGAAGAAAAAAAAAACAATACATACTATACGCTGACCATTCTGATCTCCGGGGGGCTACCGCTCAAGGCGACCAAGATGGAAGCTCCTCTGGCATCGTTATCTTTAACTCATGTTCACTATGTGAGTGTGTCCCACTCCCTTACCGTGGCACTTTTTTTCTCTCCGATTGAGAAACTGACATGACCCCCTGCCATGAGGCCGGGGAATTTTTCTTCTAGAACCCTGACGATCCTATTTCTTACCTTTCTGCCTTACTTTCTCTCACCCCCCAGGCAATATGCATCATTTACGTGACTCTGATCTGGGCGACGCGCGAGGTCGAAGTCGTGCTTATGTTCACCGGTCAAATGCTATGTGAAGGGTTGAATTTCTTCTTGAAGAGGTTGATACGGGAGGAGAGACCACATCGTATGTCTTACTCTCCAGTGACGGTTTATATAGTTGGCATCGTATAAACAAACGTGTAACAAATGGCGCTAACATGACTATTTCAATTCATTCAGAGATGTTTGGAAAGGGTTATGGCATGCCATCTTCACACTCGCAATTCGTCGCTTTCTTTTCCCTGTCGCTTACATTCTTCCTTCTCATTCGACACGTCCCTGATACTTCCACCAATTATTCCTCATCCACATTGATGCAACGAGCGGCGTTATCAGTCTTAGCCTGCGTTTGCGCTGGCGCGGTCTCCGTCAGTCGCATATACCTCAATTACCACACGCCGAAACAGGTTTTGGCGGGTTTCGCTGCTGGGATGGCGTGCGGAATATCGTGGTTCTGGTTCTCCAGCTATCTACGGCGCGAAGGTTGGATTGATTGGGGATTGGAAACTCCTCTGGCGAGAATGGCTAGAATGCGCGACTTGCTTATTGAAGAGGACCCCGTCGAAGCAGGTTGGCAAAAATGGCAGCGGAGGAAACTGGCATCCAAGCAGGCGGCGAAGGCTTCTGGAAAGCTCAATTGACAAATTATTTGATTATTCAAGGCCCGATTTTGAAGATGTCGCATTTATTTACAAGGTACTATAGAGGAATTTAATACTACTCCTAATATTTAGTCGCTGATGCCTCGGAAGCGTTTTTCTTGCACTTGGTTGGCGTGTAGCATTTTCTGTTCTGGTGACAGGTCTGTACATATAGATATATATGTAGACTGTCGTCGCCAGCAAGGTATAGCCCCCAGTACAACTCTTTTTACGGAGTATGCAACCTAGTACTCATGCACGCCAGCGCGCGCCGACTCTGGTGGTGACAAGCTTAACACGTGATGCATTCGGGTTTTCTTTACTCCGACTTCTTGCAGCGCGCATGATTGAACAACCTCCAGGGAGCTCGAGGAGATGGAGTACTACTTTGATACTGAAGTCAGCAGAAGCCGATGAAACGAAGCTGTGGGTAATTCGCGCTACCTGCTATATATAGAACTGTTGATCATGAAGGATTCTAGATCAGAATCTCTGCGTTGCGGCTTCTTGCCCTCATTCTACCACGGCGCCTTGGCGTGAGATCGAGCGGATCGACAGATTCTGAACGCGAGTATCATATTCGAATTGTTTCTCTGCATTGCGCGTTATAAATATATATCTAAGAATATTCAACATTTTGGTCTGTTTCCCCCCCAAAGATCATGGATTCTCCGTCGAAGTCTAGGCGTGCAAGTGCGCCGGAACACCATATCGTCCATGCGGATGAGATAGACCAGATGGGGACTGATATATCGACGGTTCCCGATGATCAGCTCATGCCAGACCTGGTAGAGGGCTTCAAAGCTGAACAGGCTCGCAAACCTAGTCCCAACGACTTTCCTGGGCTTCCACAGCGCCATGGACGAGAACCAGTGCGTCCAGAATTGCGCAGGGGTGCAGCGGCGGCTGCTCCTCCGCCGCCCATGAAGCCGCCGCCTCCAGCGCCTGTGCAGCAAAATTCGGAGTCTCCAACAGATTCTTTGAGTCTTGCCCAGCTGCGGAAACTGGTCCACGAGATGCCTAAAACTGAACAACCTTCGTACGCATTTGAATACGCCGACTGCCAGCCCTTTCCACAGGAAGTGGATGAATGGTTTCAGTACAACGAACCGGATCGCCTTATGCTACTAGGATCCAAAGCATCGTTTGACCAGCGCTGGACGGAGTTTTGCCAAAATCTGGCCAATCCCCTAGCCGTTTCTGAGGTGTCGTGGATCGACGTTACTGAGGAGACTCGTGCGAGCTTCATTTCACTCGTGATTGGATCCCTCGATAACCCGGATTTGTTCACTCGTATTGAAGCCCTCGAGGTTGTTTGCTATATTATAACGGGTGCATGGGCCGTGACTGCGGGAATTGTTTCAGACGATGCTCCGGCGGGCTTTTCCAGATTCAAATCGCCGGAGGAGTGTCCAAAGCCAAGATCAATGCAAATTAAATGGATGTTAAATAATGTTTTGTTGATGCACCGATGTGGTGGAATTCCCGTATTATTCGAGACCATGAAACGGATTTTTGAGAAAGACCAGTCAGTCAACCCATTTATCATAGAAGCTTTTACGTGTGCTTTTTTGGCTCCTTGTCTCTTTCTTTCTTTCTTTCTTTCTTTCTTTCTTCCTTTCTTCTTTCTCTTTGTCTTTTTATTGCTAACGAGCGTATGCTAGGCCAATAACAAACACGGATGTGAAATTTTTTGAAACGGAGAACGGAACAGCTGCATATTATGCGGCCCGTGAACGAGAAGCAAATCTCATCTTGACTGCTATGTACCTAGTGGTTGAGGTTGCACGTAAACAGGAAGAGTCGAACCCAGATCAAGCGGACTTGAAAAAAATTATCGGTAACCATCTCGGCCTTTCTATCTTCCAAAGGGTTTTAAATGAAACCTAACGTGTCTGCTTCCAGCTGCGTTGAAACCGAATATACTAGTTTTCCTAGTCGAAATTATTGCTCGATTGCGTTGGGAAGAAGCAACCACTATTCCATTGAGCAGGGTAGGTTCGATCTTACTTGCATTCGAATTCCATGTGCTGAGTCGTTATAGGTTATCTTGTTGCTATGGAAATGTCTGTTACTGTTATTCGGAGGATCCGATAGCATATCGCGGGTTAAAGCAGATCTCGAGCCTAAATATGGTGCTCTGGAAGATGCATCAAAGCCTTCAAAACTGCCAGTACTTACTGCTTCTCCACTCGATTATCACGTTTTTCGACAGGAAATTACATCCAAATACCCAGCGTATAACCCTCCGCCCCCATTGGTACCCTTTGAGCCAGAACACAATTCTATACTTCCCCCACTACCTAGCCATTCCAGCAGATATAATTCAGGGTCAGCGCTGTTTTCTGGTGTTGGACCGGCGTCGTTGAGCGGAAACGGATCCATTCTTCACCAATCCGTGCACATCGCAACTCCTGCTCCGTCACCTCCACCGTCACCCATTGGGCCAGGCGGAAAAGGAGCTAAAAAGCAAAATTATCAAACAAACCAACATTTCCCTTTCATGTACCCGCCACTTGACCAAACTAGCAATGATATCGGCGGGAAGGGAACCAGCGAAGTTCAGGATAGAGTGGTGGGTAAGAAATGGGAAGGAAGTGATGTACCTGCGTCGATAATCGAGGCTGGAGAGCTGTTCTCTAGTCGAATGAAAATGACGAGAGCAATGCGCCAACTCTGGGAAGAGCGCGAGAGATTCCTTAAATATGATAGGGGCTGGGAACCCACAGAATTCGATGATATACCGTCTTCTGATTGTCCGGATGAGGTTGACTCTGACTTGGGTGAAACGAAACCAGAAAAGAGGAAACCCGACATAGGTTTCCAACATGTCAAGGAATCCGACGACCCTTATGTCCAGGAACGATTAGATGCTGTCGAAGACTTCTATGTAAGTTCAATTTTAATCTTTCTGCGTCATGGATCTCCTAACTGATGTTGTACATTTTATAGAGCCAAGCTTTCCCCAATTTGCAATCCATAGTCATTGTGCTTTTAAAGGAGATATTAATAAATATTACGGAATCCGCGTCATTGCAGTTGAAAACTAACGGGCAAAATGGTTACAGACAAAGGTGAGAGCTTCTGATTCGAGGTTGATGGCTTTGATTTTTAAACGCTAATGAGCCCACTTTTACTATCAGCGTCCCAAAGCCTTCCTTGTTCGACGATAATGGTGCGCCGAATTCAGCCTCCCAAGATATGGAGCGGGGGGACGAGCACTATGATAATGAAGAACTTGATGCTATCAGGCATCGAGAAATAACTAGCAGTGCTATTTCAGGGTGCCTTTTACTCATGCTGAAATGGTTCAAGCGGTCACGTATGCTTCAGTGCTGCATACCAGTTGAGTCATATTTTGCTAACATAATTCCCAGACATATTAAAATTTGAATATATGACACAGCTGCTACTTGATTCAAATTATCTTCCACTTATATTGAAAATGTTCATACACCAAGAGGTAGATAGAGCTGTTGCTCAGAAAAATGATCGGGATGATCTCAGGCATGTCCTTCAGAGCTATGATTAGCATATCTATGAGTGAATCGAATTGCTAATTCGATCCAGCTTCTTCCACTTTTGCCACGTCCATTCTAATCAGCCTCCGGAAATTGCGACCTCACCTGAGCCAGAAGAACCCGACAGTGAAGATGACGCGGCTCCTCCCCCAATTCTTCGTAATGCCCGTTCCCAGCAACCCCCACCAGACAACCCCGACCGCCCACCATCACCGGAAAAATTACAATCCAATCCTCCCGACCGCCCTCCACCCCTCCCCGAAGTGGATGAGTTAGGCTATCCCAATGCACCTTTGCCAGCGGGGCCAATTACCACCTACTCCTTTCGAAATTTCTTCTCCTCAATCAACTTCTTGCACATAATGCAGAAAATTACCCGGGACAAAGCGCACAGGTGCCTGCTACTGGTTCAATACAAATCAAGCAACATCCTACGGAAGGGGATCAAGGTCCCCGATCCACATCTTCGCCTTTACACTCTCAAGCTGGTGAAATCGCAAGTCCCCTACTGCGGCCGAAAATGGCGCCAAAGCCACATGCGCGTCATAACCGCCATTTATCTATACTGTCGACCGGAACTGCGCGATGACTGGCTGGCTGGAAGCGACGTAGATGCTGAAGTTGAAGAATCACTACCTATGGAACAAACGTTGCGAGGGCTTACCCACTGGTGGCATTTGCGAAAGTATAAAGATACGATGGCATTTGAGGATGCGAACACGCTGATGGAGGAGGAACGGGATTTTTTTGTGCGTGAACTGGAGAGTATGGGGTGGGGCATGACAGGTGATGAGATGATGAATGCGGCTAGTGAAGAAGGTGAGCCGATTCCGGGAGTTAATGGGGCAGACTGGGTGGAACCTGGGGCAATGCCGCCGGAGAATTGGTGAGATGGGCCAGAGAGCCTTGTATTGGGTTGGCCATGGTTACTGTATAAAGGGTGAAGTTTCGTTTCCGATATTTATGCGTTTGTGTGAATATTTATCGTTGGACGAATTATGGATATGAGAATGAAAATTGCTAGAGACCACTGTTTAAACGTTCGTCGTTACTCTGCTACTTTTCTATGCTTTTTCCGCTTGCTTTTGCTTAGTTCAAATATTCTTATTTCTCGAATTTAGATCATGTCCAGCTGAGCCTGTTCAATTTTTGGGTCCGATATATTTAGTTCCGAATGTATAGACCTTTCTCCTGCTTTATAACTACGGGTTATTTTAACTCGAGCTTCGTAGCTAGATGTGAAATTTTTCGATGGTATTCCCACTCTAAGGGAATCAAAAAGAGAAATGCAATCCAGCTGCCGCCCAGCTATCGACTCCTTTAAATTAATATAGTATAGTAGTAGAGTGTATAGTACAATCAATTGACATATTTCAGAGTAGTCCAGGTACGCGATTAACCATCCAAATGCGCAACTCCCACCTCATTCGCCTCACGGTTCAACGCGTCGATTTCCACTTGGACATAGGGGATCCCCTCCTCCCTCCGTTTGTTCGCAGTTAACATTTCAATTTCCCCCGGGTAGTAGATTCTATCAACGCCTTCCATCCTCTCCCCGCCAACAACCCTCTGATATAAGTAATCCATCCGCGTTTTGAACTCCTCCAATTCCATAAACAAATCAGGTTTAATTGCGACCATGAAATGTCCCACATCAGCCTCCTTCGATGGGTCATAAGGACCTGTAACATGTCCCGCAAACGCAGAACCTGACAGAACTCCCGAAAACACATCCATCATAATTGCCAGTCCCGATCCTTTTGGGCCACCCATGGGTAACATCGTCCCCTTCAAGGCCGCATCGGGGTCGGTGGTCGGTGCCCCATTCTCGTCTAACGCCCAGCCCTCCGGGAGTTGCTCCCCTCGCCTTTGCGCTTTGTAAATTTTGCCTCTAGCCGCAACAGAAGGCGCCATATCAAGAATAAATGGCACACCTGATTTCCCGCCGGCAGGTGCCCCGCATGCGATTGGCGAAACGCCCATGAGTTTCTCCCTCCCACCCCATGCGGGAAGGGCGGGCGAGGAATTTGTAAAGACGAGGCTCATCATATCTGCATCCAATGCCTGCTTGACAAACGAGGCGGACATGCCAAAATGATTTGAGTGCATGACGGAGACCATCCCAATGCCGTAGTCTTTCGCCATAGCAATTGCACGATCCATGGCCACATGCGCGGCCACGAAGCCGAATCCGTTCTGCCCATCTACTCGGGCGACGACAGGGGTGATTTGATCTACGGATGGGGTGGCCGTGGGGTTTAGAACGCCCTGTCGGATCCGGTTGAGGTAGGAAGGAATCCGATTTATGCCATGGCTGTCGACGCCACGCAGATCAGCTTCAACGAGGCATTTTGCGACTATAGCAGCCGTTTGCGCAGGGGCACCATATTTTTCAAGGAGGTTGCGGACGAAGGTATCGGCCACTGATGGCTCAACTAAGGTGGTTTGGGAGTGGTGCTGCGGTTGAGACATCGTGAAGCTCGTGGGTTACAGTTGAATGGATATAACCTCCCTTCCTCAATTAAATGTCACTATCCCAGCAGAAAGTACTATTTGCCAGGTGATTAACTATTACTAGTTGAGGAGTGCCCAGAGGTCAGTTCTTGGTCGGACTTAGCCATGGAATAAACATAGAGTATGTGTACTAGTCTATGGTAATGCGTACGTGCATATGCGATCATGAAATAATACTACAAAACTAATTAGCTTCTGGATATTGAACATGTTCAGAGCGTTTCGCACCTGGAGTGGCAATCGTTGCAAGACTTGTCAACTTTTTGCTCACACTCTCGTTTAAAAACGACTCTTTTGAACGCGGGGAGAATAACTGGAGCGTTACGGTTAAGGATCGATATTTTATGTTTAGCATATGGAAGTAGTATACACAGCCATTCATGCAAAATAACTACTAGGCCTGAAACTACGAAGACCTTAACAAGGAACTCAAATTGAATTACGGAGTACAGAGTAATTATCCTTTGGCTGCTCCGATTCCATTGTTCAAGGCCCCTGCGTCACATTCTGCGTATTATGTGCGTATAGAACTGATATCTTCAATAATTCGTCTCTCAGGTCTTCCCCACCCTGCAAGACCTCCAAAAAGACTAGTGATGTGAAAAAAGAATTTGTGAGATTCTTTGATTGTGACAACGTGGTGAGTGCAGAGAGAATGTCTCATATATTAAAAGAAACTACATCACTGCCCATATCAAGCTTAGCTAGTATCATATATATATCCTACTGCTCATTACCAGCGGGTGTTATTATCCATATAAGTTATTGAATAATGATTCTTTTGATACTATCATTGCTACAACTGGCTTCTTGTACGGAGTAACGAAAAGATCATTCTCAATAAGAGGCTCTAAAATCAACCTGCCACAGATGATCTATACTACCAGAGATCTGACACTTGAGCGTGATAGATACTAGTGGCATCATGTTTAGAAGCTGTGATGAGTGAGCACTATAATATGAAGATTTGAATGCTTTGAACAGTTCAATGATTTATCATAGATACTACTATACTCCGGGGAGGCGGCCCAAGAGACTCTTGGAACCATCTTGAGAAGCGGGGGTTTCTTCTTGAATTTGGAATCTACTTTGGAACCAGCTAAACCCATAAAAGAGTAGTTAGTGGCTATACTCATCAATCCTTGAGCTAAACACGTTCTCGGCTTTTTGCAGCTTCCAACCTCCGCAACCCCTCAGCAAGATACACCCCGTTACTGCCAGTATATGCGCAGGGTGGCTATATATGTAAATGGATTTGTATCCGCGCATTTCTCTGCTTTCATGCTTTCATTGAAATTAGCTCTTCTTTATCTTTAGTACTTACTACCCTTGTTTAGTCCTAACAATTAATATTTCCGTAACCCATCGTTTATTAAGTCCAGTGTTTGATATTCAAAAAAAGCCTACCTTGGGTTAAATTCTCTGTGTTCAAAACCACCCCCCC